>JAGDQP010052520.1:0-13766 GCA_022664845.1 Lepisma saccharinum | reverse complement strand
TTTATAGTAAATTTGTGAGCTCGAGCAGTTTAGTATGCATATATCATGCACGTATTCATTAAATTTCAATATTTTCATTAAGGTACTTTGCTTTAGATTTGATAGGTCACCTTAGCTGAGTTTAGTTAGGATTAGTTTAGGTCAGGTCACATATCAAGTATGACAAGAGTTAGAGTGTTTGGGCTATACAATGCTTGGGGAATGGAACAGCTACCAACATTAAACCTATTTGGTATTACTTTATCTTACGTCGGGCGTGATTTTTTAAAACGGTCACAGGTTCATGAATTGTCACAGGTTCATGAATTGGAATCATGGTAATGTTACGTCATAGTGAGTTGTTTATTTCCATATCACGATTGATGTTTTGCTACAAAACTCACGAACAATATGTCGAGTGGGCTATAGCGAACGGCGACTGGTTAGATAGAGCCAGGTTCGATATTTTTCTTTTCATTATGCGCAATGCAAGTCACCTTTAACAGACACCACCTGTGACAGCTCCGTTTATGGTTCCAAATGGAACGCCCGACGTATGCTATAGAGATCCCACATATTTTATAATTCAGCAGCATTGTTTACTTTCTCCATTAAATAAGCATCAAGTACTTTCATTAACAGAATTGTAACTGATACGAGAGCAAAATCATACAATTTTTCGTGGGCAGACTATGTAGTTTTATAGTTGCAAAAGGGGCTATTGTTTAATAATTGATTGGTGCCACATAACTCATTAAGAAAGCATACAGCTATCAATACAGCCACCACTATAAAGTTTCGATTACATTAAAACTCTTTGTAATAACGCATAGATTGTTTCTTCTTTCGTGTAACGCCAGTACTTAAGAAAATACGTTGTTTCCCTCCATACCTCCTATCTTTTAACTCGCCAAGGTTGAATATGTGTATAATTTTACGTTGAATGCGTTACGATACGTGATCGTTTCTTTGGTTTGGGGAAAGCTAGTTTCCTCAAGGAAATGTGTAGGAACTAGCTGTCTTCCATTCTTTTCTGCTCACCCTCCATTATTATTACGTTGACGAAGTTGAAGCTGTTTCTGATGCTCTTTCTGAATCATTCTCAGTCGCTCCGCGAATCTGACTAGTTCTTATTTGTTGTTCTAGTTGATTTTTTACTTCTTCCTCCAATTCTCTTATGTCATCCATCGTCATTCCATGCCATTTATCAAGCCAACAGAAAAGTTGTCTATGAAAAAGAGTAAACAATTTTTGTTCATACTTTTGAATGCGCTTTTCTATTTGATATTGTAGTCCGAACCATTGAAATTGTACTTCCACTAACTTGTAACATGTCATTACTGGAGTGACTGACTTGATCCATTCTCCAACAAGAGGTCCTCTTTTTGTCTTTTCTGAAGTGAATTTCTTAGGATCCGCATCTTCTTTGTAATCTTTTTCCATCACTGGATCATTGGCGATATCAATAGTAACTATTTTCCTTGACTTTAGTTCTTGGGGGTCTAATGAATGTACGTTATCCTGATGGCCTCTGTCTTGCACATGCATGCTTCGTATATTAATGTAAAACTTTTCTTTCATGTAGCCTGGATTTTTTATTACCGTCTTACAATATGGGAAGGCATTCCATGCTTCTTCATGAAGCTCCAAAGAGTGCTTGGGTGCTATCATTCGTATATAAGGTGGAGCTTTCTTCTGAAGATGGTATATTTTATATGTATACTGGCCACTTGAGTAACTGTCTCCTAACAGAGGATAATTCTCGAAGGGTTCATTTTTTAAGACTTGCACTCCTTCTCCACCACCCGTTTCATTCAAACTAGCATATGCAACGGAATAAAGTTGACCTATTTTATATTCTTCTACTGTCATTGGAAGTACAACACGGTATTCCGTAATGATCATTCTTCTCTACACTTTAAATAAAATTAACGTTAGGAGTTACTTCTGGTTATATTTACAATTTGAAATTCTGTAGTATGTTTTTCTTTTAGACACGTCAACAATCGATAAATTTCTAGAGAACTGTTTTGACTTCTGTGTGTGTTTTGCACATTTGCACTACAGTGTACCACAGAACAGAATAAAAAATATATCCGCCTATGCTATGCACACAAAAACATTCTGCTGCCATCTGACGAGTGACGCCAGCGGATGAGAGTAAGATAGGACTCCCATATCTTTAAGAAGCCAATCCCGAACACTTTAACCATATCCATAAATATTGGTAATTCGGTACCATTACCGAATATCAGGCAAATTGCTAAATATTTCTGTCTGACTGCTTCAAAATGAACTTTAGAAGTATGTTATTGTACTGTTTTTTGTTAAAGGAAAAGTAAGTACTTAAAATCCAAGAGTATATAGTCATTTAAAAACAAAGAAAAATAAAAATTAATGTTTTATTGTTAATACTATTGTAGTAATACGAGATACTAGTAAAATTTATAAGTATACTTTATCATTACAATTATTAATATTACAATTATTTCGGCGAGTCTGAGCTTAAAATCGATTATTTATCGACACAACATAAATCTATGATCTTTTATCGACGCCGGACGTTAGCCTGGAAATAATATGAGGTCCCGGCCTCGAGAACAAACAATTAACCTCAATCTTCTATTTTCCGATCAATCGAAATATTAATAGCCAAATTTTAAGTTATAACTGTTTTTATGCTTCTTATCTCTGTGCGGGTCGTTTTTCTTTACATGTCTTTTTGTTCTTGAGTTATGCATGAACAGGACTGTGCATATAATAGCATAATCTGTAAATACTATTTACATTATTTGCAAGCATTATAATGTAAATAAAAAAACTGCCGCACAGAGATAACAAGCGTGAGAATCTTAGTTTGAACTGAAAATTTCCTCCATATTGGATTAGACTAGAATTGAACAATCAAGATTAACTGTGCCCTGCGCGTCCTGATACATATAATCATTAAACTGTGATCATTCCGGGGATTTTTTAGATAGAGATCAATGTAAAAGTCATGCGAAATGTTCCGAATTTAATTTATATATTGTTTTAAAGAACCTTATTGTTTAAAAATTTGTTGATCTTTGTTTGATCATAATTTTCTAAACTTCTATTGGTTTTCTCTTGATTTCGCCAACTCGCTAGAGATGTTTTACGCAGTAACGGGACTAAGCTAAATAAGGGGACTAAGCGAAATAAGGCGTATCCCACAAAATTGCGGAAATCGAGATAACGACTGTGTTTGAGTAGCCCATCACATATATGTCTTCTAAAAATGTCTAAGATTAAATTGTAAGCCTAATGTGGTTTATATGCATGTATGAATAATATAAATCCAGTATTCAGAATTGTCAAAACAAAAATGACATCTCTCATTTCATTGTAGGAATTAAATGGAAAAGAGTCATATACTTTAACCTTTGACTGAGTGAGATGTGTGGAGACAATTCATTGCTTACCAGTTGAATCTGTATATAATTAATAAAATCATCACATTAAGATAGTGCTTGCCAAAACTCTTCTGCTGAAAATGGTAAACGTACTAGATACTGGAGGTGTTTTTACCTCACCGGCGAAGCCAAAAATTCCTCTACTGAATAAAGAAAAACGGAAGGATAATGCTCGAAAATGTAACAATAAAAGGAACAAAGGATTATACTAAAGCATGTGTCGGAGAATATGCGCAATATTATATACATTGTATGAGTAAGTAGTGCCACTGCATGAAGGGCATTGATGATGAGTTAAGAAAAAGACATATGTACCTGGCAGAAATTTGTGATATCTCTTGGGAGTGACGTAATAGGCAGCTGTATGCTGCGAGTGATGAAATATTCCAGAAGAACTTAATGGCAAATGTAACTTATTAGTATGTACAGCAAGTTGGCACTGGACAAAATACAAATTCAGTAATGATCGCCAGATGGATACATCTGCTAGAAGTTACAGATCTAATTGCAGTCGAGAATAGATATTGGTGTGAGGCCACAATTTCTAACAATATGACGCCAACCGGTGTTATTGAAAGTGCAAAACAGAAAACTTTGTCCGCGACCATCACAGCGAGTGACACTGATACAAGAACGAAGAAAAAAAATCAAAATACTTGGGATGAAGGGCAAGAACATGGTGTGTTTTTCCGCTGTACTCTCCACCTGCTGACAATACGTCACACTACCCTTGATAAAAGACAAGTCCACGTGAGCGATACTACTTGTGTGAGATTCGATACACGTTAGCCTTAGAGACGTGCTAATTTTCAGCCATCGACGTACATTAATACTATACTGGACCGCTCTTAATAGTAAGTCACCGAAGGTAAATGATAAACTAATTTCAGCAGGAAATAGCCTCCCAGTTACGTCATCAAAGAGGTAAATTAAAAATTAAGCGCAAAAAATATTACACCACAACGAAGGAAGTTACACTGCAGGAAGCTTGCATATTGGAAGAAAATTAAAATTGAAATAAAAATATAACTTAAGGTCGCTTTAGACTATACAATTTCTCGTACGATGAATCTTAGCAAAAGCAGTGTGCCAGCGTAAAATGAAAAAAGTTATGGATTTATACCATAGCATTTTGCCCTATTGTAGCATTCTTGCATTCCCACTCTGGCACTATCGCTAATCGTAAGATTCATCGTAGCATAAATCCTGTCGTCTAAAGCGGCCTTTATTGTCACTTTGAATCGAACCGGAAGTGAAAAATCTTACAAATATTTTTCTGTCCTTATCCTGGAAATATCAACAAAAACGCAAAACAAATCGAAAAACTGGACGCACAGCGATAACAAGCGCATAAATGTTAGACAGAATTCGAAGTTTCGTTCACTTCGCATCAAGCCGGAAGTGGACAAACGATATTAGTCGTTTTCAGTTTGGGTTCCATAAATCTCAAACGAGAGCTAAGAGAAAGGAAATCTCTTCATAATAACAAGTATCACAACAAAGTACGTCAGCACGGTACTGAAGTATCACTTCCGACTGCACTGGAAATGATTAATTAATGTTAACGTTTTCAGACTTACTTCACAGAAACAGAGAAAGAACAAAATAAATCGCAAAACAGTCCACATAGCGATAACAAGTGTATAAAAATTAGACAGAATTCGATTGAATGTTAAAATTGATTTATTGTATGTACACTATTACATTTCAAAGTATTTTGAAGTTACACAGAATATTCTTCCTTAAAATTTTATGAATTTTTGGAAAATCTAAAACTTCGCATTTTATGTATATTGGAGGCCAAATATCTCTTGTGGGATATATCTCTTGTATAAAATCTAATTTCTTCACACCTTATACATTTGTTAGGAGAAACTACGGCAGAAATTTGAACTTTGATACCGTATTTGAGAATGAAGGGACTTACAGATTTGGAAATTGGAGATTAATAATGCTCGTGCGTGCTTTAGTAACTCGTATCGAGAACAGTTCTGAAAATAAATAATATTTTTACTATCAGAATAACGATTTTACTACTTTAATGATAATTAAAATGTTTAAGTATTAATAGATGCAGACAGCTGTATAAACTATCCACACACACATAGAAAGATTGTAACTTCTTGCCAAAGCATAATGGAATGAAAAAGATCATGCGGAGCAGCCAATGTTGCCAACTGAACACAGGATATATATACAATAAGCTCTATTACAATGATATTTCAGGATCTACTTTACGTATTCATATTTTTCTTGGACACTACGGTGGTAATATAACATTACCAAAGTGAGCACGATCATTATTCACCCCCAACTCGTTTCAAACTCAAATATCATAGTTGATATAACTATCTTAGTCTCTCTTGACGTAATGCCATAGCTTGTAATATGTCTCTCAGCAGAGATAAGAATCTCCAAAATTCATACCATAGCCCCCACGAGCATTATTCCCACATATCCACCAAATTTGTAGCTCCCTTCAAATTCAAATATCAAAGTTCAAATTTTTACCATAGTTTCTTCAGACATAAATTTATTTTACATGTGAAGAAATTAGATTTTAATATTTTGTTTCACCAGAGATATTGAGCATCAAATATGTCCCAAGTACGATTTTTTTATTTTCAAAAATTCAAAAAAAAATAGAGAAGCATACATCAGCCTTCAACATTGATATGTTAATAGTGCACAAAAAATCAACATTGATCTACTCGGGGGAAAAAAGCGTCTTGGAAACCGGAACTGTTTCTATTTCAACAATCGCATTAGGATACCAAGTAGAATACATGTAATTTTTGCCCTTTTTTCTGAGCATCTGATTGGCCGATAGTCTTGTGATGTCAGTATCGAAGCTCTGTGATTGGCTGATTGTGCGAGAGGTTTGTCACGTGAGCTTAGCGTAGCATTGGGCGGGTATATTTTAAAAAAATAAGGAATATAGTGACTGCACCATTGGGCAGAATTATCAGAAAATTTTGAGGAAAGTACTGACTGTAGCATTTGGCGGGCATATCAGAAAAAAATAAGGAATATACTGACTGCACCATTGGGCGGGTGTATCAGAAAAGTTTAAGGAATATACTGACAAGGCATATCAGAAAAAAATAAGGAATGTACTGACTGTGCAACTGGGCGAGCGTATCAGAAAAGTTTAAGGAATATATTGACTCCACAATTGGGCGCGCATATCAGAAAACATTTGATGTTGAATTAGATTATGGAAACAGCTCTAGCAAGAGCATCAAAAAAGTGTCTTCTTACTTTGATTGGCGGACGGCTTTTACCAGATCGATCACATCCTGGTGGTCATTCTAATCAGTTAATTTTGACCATTTTGTACCATAGTATTAGATACTAAAATACTTACCCATATACTCACCTATTTTAAAAATTGCTTATTAATTTTGATTGGTCGGGAGACACCAATACTCGATATATATACAGGTTGAGCATATCCTGATGGCCATTTCAATTAGTGATTATCAGTCTTTTCTTATAGAATATGATAGTATGCTAAATACATGCTGTAGTTACTATTTCTTATAGGAAAGCATCATTTAAACATGTCTCTAATTTGCTTATGTTTAATACAGGTATATATATTTTAAATAGCATTTAAACATACAAAAATAATAATTAAAGAACCCTCTAATCTTTTAAATTACTTACATATGTATGAGGCAAACTCGCGCGCCATCCAGTGAGCTTTTTCATTTTATCAGATCTCGCTAGGCTTGGCAACCATATTATAAATCACTTGGAAACATCTCCGCTAGGAATTAGATCTTTTCGCAGGGCTTGGCAGTCATATTGCAACTCACTTGGAAACACTTCCGGAAGGAGTAGCCCACTCTCGCTTATATGGAAAGATAAGTAACAGGGAGAGCGCTCAATCCGGCAGCTGCAGTTTTGGCTTGTGGTGAAGACGTCGGACACTTGATCCAAAGGTTCCCTCCGGATTCTAACCCTGGCACAAACGTTTTGTCCTGTACTGGAAGTGTTTCCAAGTGGGTTCCGGAAGTTGTTAATATGACAAAGGAGCCCTGCAGATAGATTTGAAAAAAAAATCTTGTGATGGGAACAGCGCTTTTCCTCGTTCAGGATTGGAGAAGAAGTAAATCTGAGAATACAATCGACTCGGTTAATTTCGAGTGGGCGAGGAACTTAAGTTAAGTAAACATTGCCTTACTTGGGTGAATAGCCAATTAAAATACGTGTTAATAAGTATAAGGAATGATTTTCATGAAAGCTTCCCTTGCTTATGATTTCATTGAATAACCAATTCATTATCCGTTTTGATCGTTCAGGGTTGGAAACGAAGTGAATTTGACAATAGAATCGAATCGATTAGTTGTGAGTGGCCCTCAACTTTACCTCGCATACTTTGCTGTCGATTTCAGTGACATGTTTTACACTTAAGGAAAGCACACGTTGTGACATGCAAAACCACCTTTGATGGAGTGGCAATATTTATGCATTTTTTTAAAAAAAAAGAAGAATATATTTAACGAATGTACAGTTTGTACACATTGTCTCACGCAGCAGTATTTTCTTCGTTCAGGGTTGCAAACGAAGTGAATCTATCAGTATAATCGGTTCGCTCAACTTCGAGTGCTCCTCAAGTTTAGACAAACGCACAGAATAAAAACACGTTTTTCAATTAACTACTCAGCGAATTATTTTTTCCCATGAAAGCTTGGATTGCTGTCGATTTGACTAATACATCATACACTTAAGGATAGCATACCTTGTAACATGCAGCGCCATTTTTATCCATCAGGTTTCAAACGAAGTGAATCTAATACTATAATCGATTCGGTTAACTTCGACTGCTGTTCTTCAAGGCGGATGCCGGGGACTATCCCTGGTGCGTGAGGTTTAAATCCCGATCGTTGATTCCGAATATTACGCTCATCAGTAATAAAATCTTGTTATTTCTACGTAATCAGGTAGTATGTTTTGAAAGTGTAGATGAAGAATTATGGTAGAAGTAATCTATAAAATGAAACGTTAGAATTATTTCTCTCATAATGTAATTCTGTTTCTTGTAAGGAGATTCTATACTCTTTTAGCACGATTACACCACTGATAAACAGATGGAGCCATTAATGAATTCTTCATGAAGAGGCTTCCTGATTAAAATTAAGAATTACGTAGAGTACGAAATTATTGTATCTATGAAACTCACTCTTTGATTTGACGTATCATAATACTATATTTTAATGATTTCAGTTATATGGTAACTTCGCGAAGGAAAATTTATGATTTTAGCTATCATGAAACCTTAATACATTGCCTTCTTATTCGTTCAAATTCTAAATCAAAAGTAGGAATAAACTCTGTAACATTTTCAACGGGTGTGTAAGTGTACAAACTTAAAAGTTTAAGAAAGTTTAGTCCTGAATGTGTTAGATAAAATGAAAAAATGAATTTTATGGGCGGTAATAGCACTATGGCTTACGCCCGTCCCGCTGAATGTGTTAGACTATACTGATGTAGGAAAAAGTACTTGTGGACCATTAGGTTCCTCTCTCCGTTGATGAGAGAACACCTGAAATCGCTAATTTTATACAATGGAAAAATGTAATCTTGTTTAACTCGTTCTTGTTCATTTGATATTATGGAGGCTAGAAAAACAGTAGAAAATCACGTTGCGTTCGATCGTTTTCTCATTTATTTGACTGTTTCTAGAAGTTTATGTTATTAGGAGAAATTAAAAAATAAATAAATGGAATATTTTATATTAGAAACATGGTATTGCAATTAACAGTACTGTTAGAAAGTGGATTTTAAAATAATATGAAAAACTGATCTATCATAATCACTTCATGATCCTTTTACGTTTTCATATCTGATTAAACGTAAATGAACCTAGTTGAGCCTTCATAGCATATTGAATTAAGCTACGAGAAAAACATGAAATTACATGGAAATATTAAGAGTAAACAGGTTGAAAATGTATTAGAATGAAGTATTACTGAATATCCTAAGCTGGCATTTTTCTAGCAGGGTTTTGTTTGCCATCCATCCATCGAATATGTTCACTCTCGTGGTCGTAGAAGTTTCGAGCCGAGGCTCCTGATTTCAATCTTCAGTTCGCATTGTAGGACATGTGCAACAATGGAAAGACCAGGCAGTATGCGCACTGTGCGTAATAAAATTCCAATATAATATTTTGGACACAAGTTTAACGATGGATATGTCTGCACGACGTTGGTTACATAATATCAGAAGCGTGTAACGCACTAAGAACACAGCAGACTTTATATACAGAAGAGCAAAATGCACTGTGTGTGATACGGTGTGAATGGGATAAGAATGAACTGATACGAAAAACTTTAGTGCAGTCTGGGGCGTTTGTAGCAGTGGCGTTGGATGTTTGAGATATGAGGGTGGGGGCTTGTTTGGAGTTGATGCCAGAAGTCAGCCTGGATGGTTCGAAAGAAGTCTTGGAGCAT
The DNA here is from genome assembly GCA_022664845.1 of Lepisma saccharinum. Classification (NCBI taxonomy): domain Eukaryota; kingdom Metazoa; phylum Arthropoda; class Insecta; order Zygentoma; family Lepismatidae; genus Lepisma; species Lepisma saccharinum. Next base: position 3,895 of record JAGDQP010052520.1, on the reverse strand, counting down.
GGACGGGTCCGCATCGTCATGGAGCTGCACGGTCCTGGTGCCATTCTCTTGTTCTATGAGGGCTGCCCGCCATTAATGAATGTATCAGGATAGAAAGTCCGAGAGATAACATTATTATATTTGAACAATTCGGGGCGTTACCTTAAGTTTATATGTTTAGAATAAAGTGTACTCTTAAAACTAGGAGAGGATTTTCAGTTTGTGCAGTGTAAAGCTAAAGTTAGGGCCTTTAAATAATTTTCATGAATTTTTATTGATTTTAACAAGAAAAATATAAAAAAATTGTTGTGGTGCTTGAGGATTTCCGGGGGTTACTGCACCCGATAGGGAGTCTGGTAGAAGGGGGAAAGGAAGAAGAAAGATATTAAAATTGGGGTAGTGCTTGACAATTTCCAGGGGTTACTGTACCCGTCAGGGAGTTTGGTAGAAGTGGCTAAGGAATAAGAAAGATATTAAAATTGGGTTGGTGCTTGATGATTTCACGGGCTTACTGCACCGATCAGGGAGTCTGGTAGAAGGGGAAAAGTTAGATTTTGGAGGATCTTCATCACTCTAAGCTCGTCATTGCGTAAACTAGTGCAATACTTGTTTACTTCAGCTAAACATTTTCTTCTTTTCTCATAAATTCTAAAGCATCAAGGCAAGGCGTAATTTCACCCTTTGTAGTAACAAAATTATAGTTAACAAATGAACGAAAGTACTTCGCTATAACTACTCACGAAGAGATATGAAAGCTAAGCTAGTACACTATTCTACACCATCTACCATTTTACGTTAACAAACTGTGAACTAATGTTATAATACATATACGAAAATGTCATTTCCTTTTGTAAAACAATCATAGATTCGATGAATAAATTAGCCCTACTTTTAACAGAAGCTCTTACATATACAGGCTCAAGAATTGAACTCATCTTTTGCCCTGCCATCTACTGAGCAGCACGATAGAGTAAATAAAAATGTTACGGCAACACGTGAACTCTCTATAGATTTTAAAATTAAAAAATAAAATAATTACCATAAATAGTTTGATCTTAAACATACTGTTTTGTAAGTTACTTGTATCACTTTCTTGTATATTATTAAAGAATTGTGAAAAGGTTATAGTTGTAATCAGTTAATTACTTTACACACCTTGACTACTTTTAAATACTATATTTTAAACATGTTTGAATGCCATAGTCATGGTGCGGTTGTCCGTAATAAGCTAGGAACAATGTGAAATAAATGTTCATATACGAAAAAATAATTAAGAAAATAAAAATATTTCTTTTGTTTGTTTTAGAAGGTGGTACTGGTTGCAGTGAAGGTTATTTTGCTATATTTCTCCCAATGTTCGTTTATACGACCTATTCTATTCCAGATATTTCATACAAGTGCTTTAATAATCATCTATGGATGACTGGCAACTCAAATTGAGTTACGAACAGTTAAATTTCATAATGATTTACGTAATTATGCATTACGTAAACATGTACTAAGTACATTAAAATGACACCATGTGGAGGAGTACTAAATCGTGTCACTTAGTGTTAGGAATAACATATTTTTTATAGAAAGGCCGTGGATATAGTGTCGTTCGGCGAAGACTAGTTAGCTAAACAAATTATTGTTCTGAAAATGATGGTGTGCTTTCTTCGATAATTTCCACGAGCAATGAGATGTTCTGGGACTTGTAAAGATAAGATTAGCGTTAAAGTAGTGAATAGCTATTGTTGTGAACTGGGTACTATATTCTTACGGAATTATACATAATAAAAAACTATAAGAATTGAAAAGAGTTTTGAATACAGTAATAATAAATCTATGATTGAACAGCACCAACTACAGAACTGCAGCCGCTTGTTAGTTGATTATTTTTATTACAAGTGATACGTATCATGTTTAATATTTAGTGTATGTCCCCCGCCTTCAACTCAGAAGCATAAATTCTCTCATTTACCTTTTTGCTACTTCACTTTAATTTTCTCACTTTCATTATTGAAAACTTTGTTGTAAAAAATTACAGTTTTCTACAATTCCCTTAAGTTATGGAATCGAGTACGGGCACAAATGAAACATTTTGAACACTATTATTTAGTACGTAGCCTACTTTGTAGCGCGCTCTACTTCAGTGCGAGCGGTCCCAGCAGATTCGATTTCCGGTGGGGAGTCACAAATTTCAGTGTTGACCCAGCATCGTCATGACAATTGAGGAGCTGCTGTGAATAAGACACTGAGAGCTTCGGCTCTCCTCTCCTAACCCGTCTGCTCTGCGTGAGAGCAGTAGACGAACTTCTCCCTTTCGGGAGAGGTCTCATCCACTAGTGGATTGAATATGGCTGTGATTTGTTCATTTTACAGTGGAAATGATTGATTTCCTTGTTAGACTTTTTATATCTTCTAAAGCTATTCTTCTGATAGAATTATATCCACATTTATCTTACTAAAATTGTTTCTACACTTGACACACGCATACCTGTTCTCTCATGTGCAATTAAAATCAAAATTTCTTTTATATAATTTGAGTGTTTGTTAACTTACAGATATATTAAAAATCACATAACACAGTTTGAAGAGAACTATCCTGATATGTTACTAATTGAGAGCAATTATTTTCTGAAAATATATTTTTCGCAGATTCGAAAGTCTAAAAAATTTTGAAAAAAAAAAGTTTCCTGCTTTTATCATGTTAGAGTTATATTTTTTTAATGCGACAGGAACTATTAATACTAATTTAATTTTCTTTAAGAAATGCTTCCCTAAGATGAGAGACAGCATACGGAAATTAGGAAATATTCTTTAAAGTCAGATAATCCTCATGGGATTTAACATAAAAATTTGGCTAATGTTGAAAGAATTTTATGTTTCAATTCAATTTAAAATGTCCTAACCTTGTAATTAATATGAAGACACTGAAAATATAAAAATATATATAATGATCATATTGACATATAAGTTCGCATTTTAATTAGCTACAACATATTTTGTTTCACTTATTCACAATGATGTATTTCATACATTGAATTAAATAGTATATGAACAGGTAATTATCATTATCTTTACATAATTAATAAATACTTTAATTGACTCATCCCATCTTTCTTTAACATGTTCTTTTGTTTGAATCATACTAAAAATTGCACTGCCATTTTTGTTCATTTTTCCAAACTTGAAGGACAGAAAAATAGTGCTAGATCATTTAACGAGAAACAGCTCTCACATAATAAAATAATTTGTTTGTACATTAACGCTTTAAAATATGTGATAGCCTTCAGATAAAACTTATACTAAACTAATAAGTCAAACTTAGGCTTGATGGCTGGAGTTTTATGTGATTCCTAAGAATTAATACTATAATTAAGCATATTGTTGAAAGTTCAAAGTAAAACATATGGCGAAACTTTTCTGAAAATTAAATATATTATACTTAATACTCTAACGTTCTGAAACTACAAATTGTATAACACGATATAGTGGAACAAATAAAAATAAAGTTCTTCTGAATTGAACGAGACATGTTTCTGTTGGATGTAGGAACTATAGTGTAGCAATACTTTAAAGATCTGAAAATATAAACTGTATAAAATCAGGAAGCAGAAGAAATAAAAAAGTTATTGTGAATTAAATGTATACAAAAAATGAGGTAAGAGAAGATATAAAAAAGCTATTGTATATTGAAGACGTCATGTTTCTATTCAAGTTAGAAACTTGTTATGTTCTATAAGATGATTCTGTTTCCCTTAAATAGCACGGCGGTAATCGCTTACGTAAGAAGCAACTCTAAGAAAATTGAAGACTATAGTAGCGGCGGCGGTTTTAATTCTTTAGATATGAATGAAGCTAAGAAACGTATATTTCACACACACACACACAGATATATATATATATATATATATATATATATATATATATA
>JAGDQP010052519.1:3231-13766 GCA_022664845.1 Lepisma saccharinum | reverse complement strand
ATTTCATAGACAAATTTTAGATGAGCGTATCAGAAATTTAATCACGGGTGGATCCAGAAGGGGCCGCAGAATATTGTGGGTGTCTGTTACACCGTATGGTTTGGTTTTTAATATTTCTCAGCTTCCACTATCGAAACTTGTATAAAACAGAAAGCGTTGGGTCCGATTTTTTTTTTTCGTTTTGGACAGATTTCCATTTAATACAAAGTTGAAAATAAATACTGTAACTACAGTAATAAGGTAGATAGAAATGGGTTTGTCATTTAGCTCTATATTTGATTTGGAACTCCGAAAAACAATATTCCTCATGTGCACACACACATACACGTAAATCATTTTGTATTTTATGTTTCACGGCAGAAAAAAAAACTATTCTCACAGCACTAAAACATTTAATACAACGACGAAAATACTTAATACAAATACAAGAGAGAACTTTCCCTGTTCCACCAGTAGTCTTCCTTCCCGGGTAGGGCGCTCAACGGGGTTCGTCTTCTCTTAGTGTTGATATCAACAGCATTTATTTTCACTATTTCTTTCATTTGTATTACTGATACGTATATTGAAATACGTATATAATAGCACATATTGTTCATGTTACTTTTGAGGGTAACTAAGGAAGTATAACATATTGTTAAGAAACATTAGGGTCTATTGTTGTTTTACATCTTTAACACATTAGAGAAAATAAGAATTATTTTATAATTTTCGTGAGTCCGCCACGAGCCTCCGAATAAAACCTTTTGGGAGAAACACTGTTTGTTTTGTACCTGGGGAGACGTCAATAACCCATGCAATTTACCTCACGATAGCCAAACTTATGAAGAAATCTCCTCTGATATAAGCAACCGTTAAAGAGTTGTTTTTAGCGCTTTCGTTAAGATGAAACATGCTATATCTCTATACTACGTGAATGTGAAGCATATAGCTCACCTATAAGCCCCTGACCAAGATTAAACCAATAGTTCTACAATGTTCAGAGGGAATTAATTTCGCCGTGTTGTTTTAGGGAGAGGGGTTCGTTTGACTATGCACCGGTCTCGACAAGTGAATAATTGCTCCTTAAGAGAAATCAGTAAAGCCACTCAATGGTGGTCCGTGACGCAGTAATTATGTCGTCGTCTCAGGACTCTTACGTGTGCCCTTGCCTGTAGTAGAATAGTTGAAAAGCATGACTCTCCACAATCTCTATATTCATCATCTTGCGTAGGTTACAGCGAATGAACGGAAATTTCTCGGTCTTGGCTAGTGAGTCCCTGCGAGTTCCCCAGTTTTCCGAGGTGCTCGGAATAACGGACAAAATAGGATATTATGGCCAACAGTAGAAGTCTGCGCTCACGATTGTGTTTGCGAAAGGGCCTTTACCAAATTCGCTTGCCCCGTGCCCCATATTGCCTCGCGCCGCCACTGCTCCTAGAATAAACATATATCCATGAAAGAAAGTGGAAGAAATCGATATAAATTCTTCCACATATATTTTTTTATTTGTTTCTACGGTGTTCAATACTAGAAAGAATGGAGATTGATTAAAACTTATGTAAATGACTTTCATTGTGCCCCTACTAAGGACCAACAGAAACCAGTAATAACAAACTCTAAGAAATGCCACTCATTTTCTTGCAGGATATGAATCTCAATAATGTCAGAGCAACACCGTATTATGTTGTTTTATTTAGACCTACGGCCTCTGAGTAATCATCATTTTCGAAAACAAGGTGAAGAAAAGTTATTAAGGCTTATGTTCCGTGAAAATCAAAATTAAAGGGGTAAACATTGAAAAGAAATTGCTGTGAAGATTGACAGTACTAACAAATCCGATACCATCATTCTCGTTTAATTTAAAATAAGAACATGTCGATTTAGAAAAAAAGAATAGTCATCTTATTTCTAAATCTGTATACCCTCATTTTAAATTGAATGAGAATGCTGATATCCTATTTCTAAGATAATTGTTTATTGGTGCAAAAGCAAGAACATTTTATTCGATCTTCAGAAATCGTAAGTGGTATTTGGTCCATAAATTAGCAGCACTCAATTATAATTAATATTTTGATACCTGTCAGTATGTTTAATTTATAGTACCGTAAATCGAGGCTACGTGGGCACCCTATACCGCAGTAACTTCATTCAAGTTTCTTGAATTAATGTACGTCTCTTTGTATGGGTACAATGTGTTTTCTATCATTAAAGGTGGTTAATGGCTTAGAAATATTGTAATTCGATATACAAATCGGGCTCAATTGTAACGTCGGAGACATGGGAAATTGATTCATGCTGTCTTAAGGAGAAGAATGTTGAAGGAAAGAACGATCAAAATCTTCAAAGTGCCTCAAGCAACACTCGTACTATAAATGCTTAGAAAACAATCCTATGCTTTTTGTACATCCAACCACTCTGAGCAACAAGTCATCATTGCAAAAGCTCTTGAAATATAATTATATACGAGACTTTATAAAGATATGTGAATAACCTAGGAAAACAAATAAGTGTTTTCAAGGAAAACACTCAATGTCCAGAATTTCTCAAATATTTCATAGCTCGTAACAAGCTTTCTATTAGAACTGCCTGAAACACAAACCAATGTAGACCGTCTGTAAATCGTGACATTAAAATTAGTGTTAATTCAAAACCACTTTTCGTTAAAGAAACTTATTGCTTTATATTGCAATGCAGGATGGGGATATATAGAGATATATAGTTACTCCGGTTTAAGAGTCCTGATATGAATTCGTAATCAATTTGCATACAGGTTAGATTACCCATACCATCTAGCAACGGCCGCTCGTGGTCTAAATGGTAGGTGAAATGCATCCAAGTATGCCCTCTCTCGCTTCATCATGGATTTCCAGGACTGGCCGGTTTATGTATAATACCAATTTTCCATCTTCTTCAATATTGATGAATAATGATTCTTCCAGACACGCTAATGGGAGATGTCACCCTTTAATTCTTTAAGGGCACGCTCCAACTTTAAATTGTTTACTATTATAATCGATAAAATGAAATTATGGGATGGCCAGTCTAAAACTACTTCCCAACAATTTCCGTTTTAAGAGTTCCCTAAATGAAACTTATTTTCCATTCCAAAACGTATTGTTAAAAAAATATGCACCTAGATATGTCTCTCAGATACACTACACATGTTTAGAGAAATATTTCAAATTCAATTCGATTTACATTTAATTGACTAGCATGTAATGCCTAAGCCCATCGTAAGTCTGAGAAATGCATTTTATTACACCCAAGGTAAACATTAAAAACTAGAGCTAAACATTTTAACGAGCAATATGCGTCTCGGTCAATTCACCTGGCACTAGACCTATTCCACCGTAGACGTGCAAGCTTATCTATGGACATATATCTATAAAATACGTCGATCCTTTAAATAATAATATGATTTGACAGCTTTCTAAAAATAGTCATGAAGCATTAAAAATGTGTCTATTGAATAAAATAAGAACAAATACGCACAATAGTTTCTTGCTATATATTTGTTTTTATATTTCATTTTAAAAACTTACTAAAAATGAAGAAGCTAATACCTTCCAACACAGTAGGTTTCTCACTACACATACATAAACAAGATGACATAATTGTGCATAGTGCTGGTAAGGTGGGGACAATTTTACTTTATTTGCAAGGTGGAAATCTGAAAGAGAAGAGTTTCCGTAGAAAGCTGAAGACAACTTCTCCTGCGCTACGCCAACACAGGCTTTCACAGGCCAGAATAGCCTCTGGCGTCTAGGCTGCCATGGAAACCATTCAGTTCATCGCCTATCAACTGAAAGAAATCAACTTCTCTGCTCAATTCACAAGTAAGTTAAATTGTCCCCGCAGTAGGAAGTACATATAGCTATAATTTTTTCAAGATTTATAAAAGTAACATTCTCAAATTTGCAAGACTATGCTGCCTCCCAATATTTACTTCTCGCAGGAGACAAAACTGAAAACTAATTATTTGATTTCTCTGTAGGTACTTTATTATATTTATTTCATGTTGTCTCAAAAATAAGTTTTCTTTATTTAACGAAACAATGAGAGAAGTGAAGCTTCACTAATTGCGCTGGCGAGTCGCTACTGTCATCTAAGGCGGTAGTGTACATCAAAGGCCACCAATAAAAATCTATTTTCCATTTTACATGCACCTTTTATCAATATGCAGATCAATAGCTTAAAAGTAGCAAGCCATCCATTAAAATAGCACTCACTAAACAATATGCTGTACTGACTGGTGCCAATCATGCTTCTTGAGGAAATAATATTGAATTACGCAATTGACATTTTGGTAGTTCTCTGCATGTAATTGGTATTACAATAATACATTAAATGTATAACAGAACGAAACATATCCATATAGATGGAACACACGGAGAAAATTTTAAAACTTGAAGAGATATAAAAGATTGCATGTTCAGTAGGATGCGGTTCTTTGATATGCGCAAATATACCTATATAATCCTGCATTCCTGAGACAATTTCATACATGCTTTGTGACGAATATGGTGAATTGATTCACATGTTCCTCATTGATATCAATGCAAACGTGCGCAGCAAAGAAAATAGTGGCATTCATTATCTATTATAAGGTATGTTAAAAACGTATTACGTTTCTTGAAATCTTATGAACAGAGCAGCTAATAACAAACTGAAAGGCGTAAAAATAAAGTTAAAATTCCCCATGCCCTGCCTTCTCTTTTAACACAAAAGTAGGCCAAATGGTCTGTTTCAAAGTCTACAAATCACACAGTAAAATACAAACTATAAAAGCCAAGCGGCCATAGCTCACAGTTGGTTGAGCGTTGGTTTTGAACTCCGGAGATACGGTACTAGGTTCGATATCAGCGACCTACCATCCTGACTGAGGGTTTTCGAGAGTTTTTCTCAGTCAGACCAGGCAAATATTGCGATGGAAACTTGAACTTGGTCTTGACCGACTCCTTCCTACACTCTTTTCTCATCCTATCCCGGCGTAAAACATAGAAGACTATAGGCCATAAATAAATTCAAAATTAAATTCAAACAAACTATAAAGGAATTCTTGTCTTAAGAATGTTACAGTTTCTTTATATCACTGTACTTAAAATGCATGAAGCTTTGTAAATATTTAAGCTTTGTTGTATCGCGACCTGACAAGATCTTTTTCTGAAAGTAAAATTTATATAAATATTCGTAATTTTACTAACATTTTCGGTAGTAACAGATCGTGGTAATAAATAGTAAAGAAAATGGAATTCTAAAACATTTTTAAACCTTACATGCCTATTCGAGTGTACTCGAAGACAAAGTTCGATCACAATGAAGATTAGCGATTTAAATAGCATAACAGTAAAGCGATTCGAATTCTACTCTCTTTGCTGCAATCATCTAAGTTTCAAATAATGGTTTTACCTTTTAAGAAAAGCTATTAATACGTTTTCCACTCCCAATTTATCTTTTAATTGCTATTTTTAGACTATAGTATTGGTTACTACTATTTGGAATTTAGTTCTTTTCTAATACTTATCATATTTACCTCCAGCATTCACCTACATGCAGAGCATCTTGGCAACCGATTACGACAATTTTGCAGTCGTCTATGATTGTAGAGAAGAGTATGTGCCGGCTGATGGAAGATTTAGGAAGGACGTCTACGCTGAAGTATTGTCCAGAAAACCAACAATAAGTGACGATATTCTTGGAACTCTCAACAATGTTCTCTCAGGCTTCAACTTGGGAGACGACGCTCTTAAGGTTCAAGATCATACTGACTGTACTTATGCAGAGTAATTTTAAACTCTAGAATTTTAATATTCTGTAATTGTAGTGAAAGAGGCAAAGAAACAATTTCTTGTTTTAAGCTTTTTTAAATTAAATAAACCTAACAGCTATGTGCAACCTTTTCTTCAATACTTTAAGTACAAATAAAGCTCTTCAGCAAGCATTGAATATCTTTTATTTTTTGAAATATAGTAGCGTAAGTTTCCAGAAAACATTTATTACCTATTTTAGACATTTATCTTAAAATAATTTCTAGCTTTAAAATTAAAAAGCGATGAAACTATCATCTCTTGTTGGTCAACATAATTAGCACGGTTAGTAGAGAGTTGCTACCTTGTCCCAGTCATTAGCCCCACCTGGGCTCCATAAATTTGAATTTTGACGTTTCCCACCACCTTTGGTGACCCGTACCATATGCGGGGTCCGGTCAAGAAGGGGAAACCGTGGGAAACAGCTGTCAACCTCTCCTTTTCCGGTCTGCGCGTAGGTTTATAACGCATATATGTTGCTTATCGGGGTAGTCAGTCTACAAGTAACTATGTTGAAAGCAAGTGCTATTGAAGTTGTTGTTACTCCGCCCGCAGAGAAGCAATGCAAATGCTCTCCACGCTGGGTGGACGAAGCCTGCATATACTCGGTCATTGAGGATTGGTTTCCTGACCATGCCATGCTCTTTGAAGGGTCCTTTAATAACTGTACTACTCCATCTAATCATATCTGCTTTGAACATCGTGGAGGTTATACATTTCCAGGTACTTCAGTTTATGAAATAAATTGAATGAATGAAGAACGTACGAAATCCATACTGAAAGATCCAGAGACTGTACGAACATTGTTATACTTGTACTTGAAAAAACATCCAGCAGGAGTTGCGCTGAAGGAAAACTTTGACTGGAGTATTCGTCAAATACTGAGAACGTGTCCATGGTAGATGATAACACTACTCCGTGCCAAGGACCGTGCTCCCCGTGAAGACCCTGTGGTGTAGTGAATTATGACTCAGTCTTTGATTTGCAAGAGTGAATATAGAGTGGACAAGTGTATTTTGAAAACTATAAGTATATATTTAAAAGAAAATCCGATTCAGTGTAGTGAATGTAATTTTCATAGTATGCATGAATGCATGTATGTATGGAACACAGGAACAGTGATCGCAGAACATGTCGAAACTCATATTAATCACCCTGAGATTTTTCAAGACTATTAAGAACATTTTCAGCAACATTTTCATATTGCGAAAAACACACCGTTTAAAAGTAGTAGTGGTATGTAACAATTATCGCCACCCCTGGTCCCCACCTGGTGCGATATTGACGTATATAGGCCATTATTTTGACGAAACTGACATGTTTTGGACATTACGGAGTTCATCTTTCGGCACTTGGTTCAACCCCTTGACCTAACAGAGAAGCATGGGAATCTTCTGGCGTGAGAACCGGAAGTTTCAATAACGCTATTTGTAGGCCTAGTTACAGCCCCAAAAGTGTACAAAAAAAATATTTTATGTGTACAAATCTATTTTAACTTGAAATATCAGGTATATATTGCCTAAGAGAGGCATGCAAAAACTATGTAAGAGAATTTCCGACGCTGCTTTTAAGAGAATTACCTTAATATCGGCTGCTTTATGCTTCGGACGTGATATGAGATATGTATAAGACGTATTTGAACCAGGTTTGAAATCTGAATTTAGCATAATACAGGGTGTTTGTTGCTTTATGCAATGGAAAACATGTATAGGGCGCCTTCCGGCCTGCATGTTTAACGATAATTTATCCGATTAGCAACTGTTTTGAAGGCTACTTACTGCTTCACATGGGTAAAAGAAGTATTCATTGACGTTTTTAGGAGAAAAACTCCCCTTTTGAAATAGGAAAAGAATGAATTAAACATCAAACTATAACTTTGGAGAACGTATTTAGCATATAATTCAACTAGAAATGAGTCTTTGCATTGCATGTTATATCGATTTACCCCCGGAAAGGATTGGTGGCAATCTATAGGATAAAAAGTGACAAATATGATTATTATGTCTCTAAAGCAGACTTTTCAGATGAAATTGCAACTATTGCGGTGTTTGTTATCGGGAAGGGAGTTCTTGCAGTCATATAGAGTCAATATATAGCGAGAAAAGTGGCATTTGAAGTAGAAAGAACTTTAATAAACATCAAAACATGGCTAATTGATGCGAAACTCGGGGGGAATTAAGACCGCTTATTTACCGATACGCACTGCGAAACAGATATTAGAACATGATTTTTAGCAGAAAACTAGTCTTTAAGATACTTTTGAAATGCGAAAATATAAGAATAACGCCATATTGGAGATTACTTGTTACAAAACAAATAGTTGAATATGGAAATGGCGGCACCAAAGCGGGTGATTGCTTGAATTTGACCATGTGGAATACAATTTTGTTAATATCGGACATTGAAATAGATATTTCAACACAAATGTTAGAGAAACGTAATACTTTTTCGTAATATTTTTACGAAAATTAGTGTATGAAGGCTTGCTTAGATTTTCTCGCTCGAGGAACTGTTCAGAATGGAGTGTAGACATTATTTTACTTGTACATTTTCCATATTAAATGGAAAATTAAGGTTGGTATATCAAAATTGCCTATATTATGCGCTTTATTAATACAAAGAGAACTCCTAAGAACCGCATTTAGTCAATATGTAACAAGAAAACCATCATTTAAAATAGGTTGAACGCGTATTTGAAGGTTGAAAATCATGGATTTACATAACACTGACTACTTTGAAAACATGGCGAACAATATATAGCGAGAAAAGTGCTCGTTTGAAGTAGCTTGAACATGATTTTAGGTAGAATGTTTTTTTAATGTATTTTTATGATTATATAACGATTTTGCATGTACGTTATGTCCCGAAAGACTGCTTCCTTAAGAAGACAAACAGCATTTGAAGTAGTTTGAATCAAATGAAAGCTAGAAAGAACTGATTGTAGCCAAAACGACTGTTTGAAACCACATTTACTCGTAATATAAGGAGAAAATAAGGTCTATTGGACTGCTTGTTGTGTCAATTCAAGTGTTTGCACCTCAGAATTACAAAGTAGATTTCGATTATACGTCACGGACTGATAAATCTACCTTTTCTGAGTCCATTTAGGTGAACTAAAAGACTTGTATTGAACATATTAATGAATTAAACTAGGCATAGCCATCATATATAGTGTTTTGTAATTTAGATAAAGACAAATGGACTTGGTAATAAGAAATTATACTTACTTACTTTTATATCTTTCCCTGGCAGAATCTTAGGTAGTATGACGAAAAAATATTTCCTAAGTTTACGGGTACTTGACTGGTGGTTGTCGCTTGATGCAAGAACATTTCCCCCGCATATGTCAACTTTTGCAGAACCCCGTCAGATACACACACAAACACACACACTGAGAAACTACCCTCGCTCACCGGAAGTCCATGCTTTTTTCTCACAGCTTGCGACCATATGTTTGCTTGAAACAGGAAAAGTAGGAGACAGGTGGGGGAAAAGAGTCTGTGAAAGAATATCACAAATCCTTGGCCAGCTGCCATTGCCGAACAAGCAGCGTTGCCATCTTACACTTAACAGTGTTTCCATCTTAAAAATAATTTAATAAGTTATTCTTTACCATTTGTATAGTAATTCAACATCGACAACAAGAATTGCCATCTGATACGAAACTTTTAAGTGTTGCCAAACATCGATTATTTTAATACATTGGTATCACCTAGTTTTCTTCTTGTCTGTTATAGTCACAATTTTGTAGACTACATCTCCAGAGCCAAAGTCTCTTACTAGTATTGTTAGGTCACATAGCTCATAGGATACAGAGTGCAAAAGGAGTATCCAAAGCTGAACTTAGTGACTACAAAACCTTTAAAAGTGTTGACCACCACCTATAATACACTCGACTCGTGCTGGCATGCATAACCCGTAGACTTTATGAATAAAATAGCATTTTATAGAGTTGTAACAAGAACTAAGCCAATAAACACTGGTATACTAGGTAATGACATCATTTAAATTTAAATAATCTGATTGAATGAGAAAGTAAATAAATTGCCGTAACTATTCGATTGTGACTTAGTCTGCTGCAGTTGAACCACGAAACAATGACTAGCTGTGACTGTACTTTCGCCGAGGTGGCAATCGAGTGTGTACTGTCAAGTCTTGAAGAATGGACACCTTGCTTTAGTATAATTTGTGGTGAGTGCTTTCACGATATTTCCTTTGACTTTGACCATGAATGATGTTAACTTAAGCAAGGAAATTATTCTACTTCGTATGCTTGACGTATTAACAACTCCCTTGGTTTGTGATCAGATATACCAGAAATTTGTTGACTCCCACACGGATTCTATTGATGTACTGCATAAATTTCTTACCACTTACAAGAAGATGGTGACAGATTCCCAATGTAAGGACAGAATATGTTTAATCTTATGGGTGAAAGATACACTCCATCCATGGACTTGTACTAATAAAGATCTTCACTCCTTCTAACTTTGAATATACACAAGGGCTGGTGTTTGTATAGGAAACAAAGCAACTGATTTGTACTAAGCAGAAGATTCTTTTATTTGTGCATAAGTAAGATACGTACAGACTCAAACATTTTTCCAAGTGATACAAATGTACTGTGATTATAGACTTGATACAAACTATTGATCAGTGATGCTGTTCCAGACAAGTGATACAAACAATGATGAAATAAAAAACGACGGGTATAAATTATTGTGTTTAAAGACAACTAATACAAAATAC
>JAGDQP010052518.1:0-13766 GCA_022664845.1 Lepisma saccharinum | reverse complement strand
GGAGCCATGGAAATGTGCTGATACCAAAAGCGGATATATCCAATCGAAATCTCGGGACAGACCATCCTAAATGCGAATTTTCCTTTTCCTTCATCAGTGTTTCAAAGATACTGCCGGAATAGTACTTTCGTTTTGACCACGGCATCTTCTTTCCTTATTTACTTTTTCATCGTTTAATTTTGTTGTTTGCAACCACGTATAATTAATTTTGGACTGTATTCGAAAAGATTAAATATAAAAATAAATAATAAATAAATGTTATTCCTAGAATTTTAATTATTATTATTATTATTATTATAGTGAAATGAGAAACGCAGAAAGACATATTTCTCGAGTTATACTTATGCTGAAGCGTCATAATTGCATGTATGAGCCATTTTAGTGACTTTCAACTTCTACCCGTCACGATTATACGAGTGCAATGCTTATTAAAATCCATAAACATACATGACCAAGGCGGGTTCGACTACTTCGGTCATCGATTTGAAAGCGTATCGGGATCAAAAAAAAAATGTACTCCTGCTTCAGCATAAAATAAAATGTATGCCTATGTATAGTGTACATTCTCGAAATATTCCCAATAATGTAATTAATAACATACAAGAAAATGGCGATTTATATCCTTTTTTTTCTTTCGGAAAGGAAAGAATTATATACATAACTTTTCAATCTTATTTTTTCTCAGCTACGATACATAACACGACCAGAAACTATGGCATATTTAAACCGACGTATGTGGGTCTATTGGACAATATCAGACACGTCAACCTAGAGAAGTTCGAAGGCGGGAGAATTGCCAATCTGGAAGGAAGAAAGTGCGGGAGCTTACTGAGAAACTAAGCAACATGCAAAAGAGTTACAACACAAACGTTAAAGAACAGAACAGATGTTAAATCTTCTAACCCACAGAATCTCTCACGCATGTTTTAGTTTACCATGCATTTTGCGTGAGAGTTGACATGTCTGCAATATAAAGTTGTTGAAGAAATATTTTTATACAATTTTAAAATTTATTATATATCCAAGGTGTATATGGAAGCGGCCGTGGCGATAAAGTACCTTCCCGGCATTTACTTGTAGGTCAGGAAAAGTTTAGTACCTTCCCGGCATTTACTTGTAGGTCAGGAAAAGTTTTCTTTAGAACGGACGGTTTAAAGGTACCAGATCTTCCCAACTGCTGAACGAGCAAACTATCATAGCTCCAAGCTTCATTTATTATCACTCAGCTTATGCATATACCGTAATAACATTCATATTTAAATATATTTCCTTTCTATATATTTCAAATGACAAAAAAGCAAAACAAAGGGTCCTTTACTATTTATTTTTTCTAAGTGGTTGCTAGTACAGTTATACCTTATTTGCAGTTTCGCTTCTAAAAGTTGGACGGTATCAATGTCAGTTAAATATATTCATATATGGAGGGACACCTGCTCGTAACTTTTTTCTTAAAGGTCAATTTAATGACAGATCGTATATCTTGCATAGTTCTCTAAAATACATTTTAGAGTTAAATTTGTCCTTTCTTTTACATACAAAAATCTACTCCTTCCTCGTATTTTCATCTTTGGAAAAAGCATGACATCTAACATCTTTATTGTTATTTTTACAGTTTGCAATTGCACATTTGTTATTATTATTATTATTCATCATATAAGCACATATGTGCATTGTACAATTTATATACACACAATAAAATATATAATGCACATATATACACGAAATAAATTTATTTAAGTTCATAGAAAAGCGCACTGTGATAATCTAGCCTGCTTGTTAACCCACGCAGAGAAACTACACACAGGTGTCCAAACCGTGACGTCATTGAAAGCGAGTCCGCAGTTGAACATCACCGCGCGTAACGTTAAGGGCCTACCTAATAATACTTTAGCTATCTTGCTCTCCCATTATGCTTTTGTCTTTCTGCTCTGGATTCTGGTCGGCCTCTCGGATTTAGCCCACGACTTACCAAATGCTAAGTCAATGCTCAACCACTGAGCTACTTCCGCTCGGTTCCAGTTTGGTGTGCATTTGAAAGTAAAGGAAAGCAAACTCATTCTTTATAGCACCTTGCCGTGTCGTATGTTATGTGCAATATTTGCATGAGAAAACTTGTTGAGCTATTGGTAGTTTGTCGTATGATTGTGTGTGTGTGTGAGTGAGTGCGTGTGTGTGTAGGTGTGTTGGTGTGTGCGTGCGTGGAATGGGTGTGGTGTGTCTGAGCTTTTGTTATTAGGTTAGATTACTTTAGGTTAGTGCACTTTTTTACTTTGTACGAACTCCAAATTTCATTTACAAAAGCGCTCCCTTTCTCATTTTGTTGCAAATTAAAAACTGCTTGAAAGGCGTTCTATAAGACTCTATTAGATTCTAGCTACAGCAGTTATAAAGTAGAGATAAGGAATGTAATTGTAAGACTTTAGTAGAGTCTAACTAATATGTGGTTCTTTGTCCTTAGCAATAATATATGCCACTCTGTAGGGAGCTTCAGGCAGTGAGTGTTGTGTAGATACGAAATCTCACTTGGGTAACATATCAGTTGAGTTGAATCGAGCTCTGTTCTGTTTAAGAGACTCTAATATTTTCTCTTAGTCACTTATTAAAACACGAATAAAAAGACGAAAATAAAGATTTTTAAAAAATGTTCAGCTAGAGATGCCGTTTGAAGTATTTTATCAATTGGATTCACAAAGATTCCACTTCATTTGGATATTTTGTATTGCAGCTCGTTCGCTGGGTACAAGAGCATATACTCCCTTAGAGGCAGCAGCATAAATTCTGTTCCTGAGAGCTAGAAGCGCGTAAGTCCAATTTTGGCGATAATGTGATAAGTGCAATTGTGTACAGCATCGGAAAACGCCTCAAATAATGTTTGTTCAATTCTTGTTATAAACGTGCTAATAATGTTGGTAGGCAAGTCTGTTATTTAGTTTTTATATGAAAGGAAGTATATTTTTCTATTTTCTGGACAACAAGGATTAGTGACTTACACGCTTCTAGCTCCCAGGTACAGCATTATCTAGCACTAGCATGAAATAATCACGAATATTTGTCAAAAGAATAGGTACTTCTATAGAAATTTGTTTCAGGCACAAAACATGAAATATTTATGGCTTCTTGTCTCGAAATGATTTAATGAGAGATCGGAATATTAGTATTCTTTAAGTCAAATTTTCGAAAATTCCAATTTTCTGCTCTTTTTTTGTTATATTTTACTAGTATTTATGTGTTGTGACCTATCTTAGATGAGAAATAGGTAGAACTTTTCTTAGCTTTACAATGTTAGCAACATTTAAATGTCCTCAAAAGTCGATAATAGTTGTTTGATGATCGAACTTGTTTTGTTTTACCTAGGAGTGCCAGTTCAGTTGAAAATCATTGGAATTCTACCTAAGGAAAACTGAGGAGAAGGCATTTTAGGAAGCACACAAGGGAAAACAAGGAGAGCCAAATTTATAATCCAGTATTCAACCTCCTTATCAAGTTACGAATAATTTTCAAATATCAGAAAACAAGCCAATTCTCTGTATCCTCATCGTCTGATATTTCGTAATCTTTAGTCTGGAGCGGAGTATTTTCGTCGTCAGCCAATAATGTCTGAAGATAATTCGTTGGTAAGTTCAGTTAACATGCTAAGAGCTCGTATTCTGTGTACTGTAGTATTTGAAGGAAGCAGTTAGTCATAAGTACGTATTTTTTTTCATGGTGGATGAAGAAGATTTAGGACATTATGACTTGTAACGCTCCTTGCATCCTATTAGGTTTGCCTGTCAGTTTTTTGCTGACGAAAAAATCAATTAAGAAAAAAATCACTTCAGGTTGTACCAAGTCCCGTTAGAACATCTGTTTCCGCTGTAGTAGGGTGTTCCAATTAGTGTGATCGTTGTCATGTGATGCTTTGGAGCGACGTTGTCAAGCAGACGTAGTAAGAAAGAAGAAAAATAAGTCATTTTCAGTTAAGTTAGAAAAAAGGAAACATAATAATAGATCTACTATCACAGAGAAATCTACGAAAACTAGGTGCTTTCTAGCACGGCTGCACGAACATCCAGTGGCACAGACACACTTTTTAAATTTATTTCAACGTGGTGAAGTATTTGGTTTCGTCTCTTTTAAGAACTATTTTCTTATGTATCTGATTTGCTTTGCTACTAACAAAGATACTATGGACTGTACTTTGTTAGTGAAGTGTCTGGCAACAGTTGTGAGGAGCCTAGAGCAGTGGTTACTAACCTTATTTAAGGCGCCGGGCTCTTTTCGGCGACACTTGCGACCTCTCAACATCGTAATTAACTCCATTCGAAAATTATAATTCCCTCTAAAATCGATAAATCGATTTACTCGAAACAAACCAAAGAAATTTTTGTTTTAAGCTTCTGCGTTGCTTGTGCTACATTCCAAAACACAAAATATTTTTGTTCTCTTACACTCTCGCACAGGCTGCGATATACAGAAATTGTTGGGAAATATGGCCATACTTGGAGGAGACAACTGGAAACTAAAAAAAACAACAAGAAAACATGAGAATCCTATTTACATTCTATTTTCAATGAATATCATCACTATAGATATTTGGATAGAGAGTCTATCTACGTATTTCGTCTACTCTACTGGCTAGTTGCACATATATAAAAATTAAATAACGAGTAATAAAATGTAGAAAATAAGGATGTTTTCCTTCCTATTAATATCCATCGTATACATGATTTGCTTGAAACAATGGAAGACTTGTACAAAGTAAACGCAGCCATTAGCACTGAAAACCTGTCAATGAAACTGGACGAATACCTCAAAGGGTGAACGCGTGGATTGCTACGTACATTCCACTATCTACCAGGAAGCCTATCCGATTGCTAGTAGATTTTCCCTGATGCAAATCTGAACCGGACAGTGTGAAAAGCACAATTTCCATGAAGACTCGACTACCCATCAGGTTTCTATTAGAGAAAGTATCTGACAGGAAAACCTGAAGGTATCAAAGGGCGTATGAAAACGAATGACAAATATAGAATTGACAAAGCTTACCATCATCAACAATAATACTTTAGTTACATGAGAAATGAAGTGACTTGAAGAGTAAAAAAAATTTTTTTTAATTCAGTATATTTACTGAATTAAAACTGGAACTCGGGACTTAAAATTGATGAACACTGGAATAAGTTATTAAGGAGGTTCAAAATAAATTTTATTTTTGGTGTAAAAGTTAAATTGTTTTCATTTTTAGTGTTCCTTTATTTATTTATTTTTCTGTCCTTCTTTTTACTTAATTTTCTTACATCACTTATAAATTAATTTCTACAGGACAAGGTTTAATTTGGTATTGCATGCTTAAATGTAGTAGAAACGGGTAGAGAGGGAACCAGTGGTGGTTGTTAATTATAAATTCACTTTGTGTAGTCGGTATGGGATTGGCTGGCAGGGGTGCCAATCAGGAACTGCAGATAACTGTGTCCCTAGATGTTGTGTTGTTTATATGATTTAATTTGTCTGATGAAACCAGGTTTTTAGTTAGTTGGTGAAACTGTTACACGTTTTTGCATTTTTAATAAAACGTATTTCCTTTGCTCAGCTATTATTTGATTTTACTGAAACATGTGTGATTTTACAGCCGAGAAAAATAAAGTTCAGAGTATTTTTAAGCACTAGGATTCCGAGTTATAACGTTGTAAAATATAAGCTTCCGTTCTCCAAAAGTATGTAACGACCGTAAATCCCGTAATAAAATATATTTCAAAGTATATGTAATAATATGGCTTATATCTAATGATGTAATTAGTGCTTTTCCTTTCAGATTTGTGAATACCTCCTCTGTTGATGGGAATGGAATAGCTAGATAACGAGTAAATTGATTTAATCAGATTTACCACAATCCTGTATTCTTTTGAACCTGGTTTGCGTACTACAACTAGAGGCGAAGAAAAGGAGCTTGAGGTCGTTTCTTTTATTACTCCCGCTTTTTCTAGTTCACTCAACTGGTTATCTATTTGCTGACGTATATTAAGTGGAATTGGTGGACTCCTTTGGTGGAAAGCTGCCGCTTCGTCCACTTTAATTTTATGTTCATAGCCCCTGAAATACGAAATGCCTGATATCGACTAACTAAATACATCTCTATAGTTGTACAACAGTTTTACAAGTTTGTTTTTTGTTTTTATTGGAAGTTCTGGATTAATATCAAACATGGAAAGGCTAAAAAGTGATTCTGTTTGAACTAATCTGGCATCTATTTCTTGGGGCGTCCTGTATTGGAACATGTCATTTTCGTCCACCTTATTTTCCTGAATGTGTAGTGAAACTTCTTCTAATTGCTCTTCTATATACGCAATTGGTGTATTTCTGTCTAACTCAATTTTGTGTCTTGTTGGGTTTGCAATGAGAAGTATTGGGTTATCGATTGGCATTTTTAACGTCATTGCCTGCAGATTGTATTTATCTGTTAAATACCTCATTAGAGTGACGTAAACAAATGCTGAGTCTGTTTTTGTGCTTTTCTTTAGCCGTACAGGAATGTAGAAGTAAGATTTTCCTGGGATCATCACTTTTTTTGCTGCGTAAACGTTTGCCATATTATGTTCCTCGAGTAATGTAATAACCGATGGCTCAATGTTTTGTTGTGTTTCTTTTTGTTCCGGTATGATAGCCTTTCTTGGCTTTTTATAAAAAGAAATAATATTTCTTTCTAAATTTATGTGAGCCAATAAACGTTAGAGTAAATCTTGTCCGAACAGAGGACAAAGATGTGAATTTTCCATTACACGAAAATAATGGTGATAATTTGTTGATCCAATTTTGAACTTAACCAGAGTTATCGTTTTATTTGCTACTCCTCTAATTTGTGTTACATGTGGTATTAAGGTACTTCCTTTAGGAAGTTCTTTTTATGGCCATATTGAAATAGAGCTTGCAGTATCTATTATTGTTGGTATTGTTTTTCCTGCTGCTTGTACTTTAATTATAGAACGGTTGTTATTCGTATCTATATCTGTAAACATTCTGTTTGCAGTTTGTGAGCTGTTTGCGACATTCATAGGGTTGGACCTATTTGTTGGTGGCTTTGATGACTTCGCCGCTCGTCCTTTTGGTCGTCGGGCGGCCTTACTCGTTTCCCTGATTCTTATTTTTATTATCTTTATTAAACCAACAAGTATGGGAAGAATGACCAAATTTTCGACAGATGGAGCAAACAATTATAGTTCCGTCCCCATTTTCTTCCTCCTTCGAATAAGTTTTTCCATCTTGGGAAGTTGTCTCTTTGTTTTTGCCATTCTTGTTGTAATATCCCTTTTATATTTATTTTGTTTGTATACTGCATTGCTGGCTATTGTTAGTGTCAAATCTGCTAATTTGCTTGACAAGTCTACCAGGGTTGTTTGAGGATCATTCTTTTGGGGGTTTTGGTTGTGAGTAAGGTTTTGCCTGTATTCATCTTGAGGTAGGTAGGTTTTTCCTTGGTCCCTAACGTAATTTCCTGTATTTATGGAATGCATTATAGGATCTTGATCATGTTTCCTTGCTATAGAAATTCATTATGGGCAGTTGGGGTAAATTTTGAGTTGGTTTGGTTTCTTTTTCTTTGTAATTTGGTATGTATGTAGGTGGTTCAGGATGACTTTTACTAAAATCTATGATGGGAATTTGATTTGTCCATGGAGGTAAATTTTGCGTACTGGAACATGGGTTCAAGGCATAATTATATTGTTGGGTTGTGTTTTGATTTTGAATATTAGGTGTATAGTAGGGATTCACATTTTGGGTCTGGATATTTGGTACTTGTATATTTTGTTGTCCGTATTCCTTTTGATATATAGGATTTTCTATAGCTTGCATTCTTTCTACATGTTTTCTTTTTTTCAATAAATCTTGCGATGTTTCTAAAGCTTGTAGCCTTTTTTGTAGACTTGCTACCGTTTTGTGAGTTTCTAAGGCTATACTTTTAAGAAATTGTTTTTGGAGGCCTAAAGACAAATAATGTACTTTAGCCTCCTCTGAACATTTCGGCAGGTTGTGTCGGATAGCTCGTAGCTTCCTCAGGAAATACGTATCAATATTTTCGTTAGGATATTGCTGAACTTGGTGTATTTCGATTTCAGCTTTATAAGCTGGCAAGCGAGGTCTACAAAGGTTAGATAATTTCTCCTTTAATTCCTCGTAGCTCAATTCAGTGAATTGGTTTAGAGTTTGCAATTGAAACACCAAATCTAACGCTATTTCTGACAGGTACATTGGCAAAATGTCCTTCTTTTTGTCATCGTCCCAGTTTTGTAAGATTGCTAAATGTTCAAAGATCATGAAAAATCTATCTGGGTCTACAGTTATTTGGCCTGTGAATTTCGTTAAGTGCGGTAAATTGAAAGATGGTTTTGTAGCCATATTGTCTTCTAAATCTGATTCGGATTCTGAATTTGAATTAAATTTATTGCTTCTTGCTCCCGAACGAGTCACTGGCATTTATTTTTCCAATTATAGGGTGGGTGATTTTACTCTGCTTTAGTTTACTAAAAAAGACAATTGAAATAATGAATAGCATACTAAAACATACCTTGTATTTGTTATCCAATCCGTCCCTTGGTGTAGATGTCCTCCTTGTATGGATGTTGAGGAGGGTATGATATAAAAAAATGAAATGTAACTTGGCGATTCCTTAGTTCTTTGTTATCCAAATTCCTTTGTTTGCTTTCCACTTTCTCACTAAACACTGTTTTTTTTCTATCCGTACTGAGCTCGGCACCGACACCACGTTATTATCCTTTTATTGGGTCATATAGTAGTTAGAGCAGGATCGTGTTGTACTCAATGCGAATAAATGATACTAGGTTCGTGTTTATCCAACACCTTTTATTACAAAGTTTCCAATATGGATATAAAAGTTTCCACAATAAGTAATATAATACAAGTTCCACTATAAGTAATATACAATATGAGTATCCACAAGACCGAATTATAAGTATAACTAGTTGTCTCGAACTTGTGTTCCTTTGTCGCTATTTTACTAAGTCACTTCTCCTAATGTGTTCTATCCTTGATAGACCCCGTACCAGGTCTCAGGTATTATTGTAGTTTACTGCTAGGTGTAGACCCCGTACCGGGTCTCAGGATTTAGAAGGGAGAAGTGACCACTTGATTGTGATGCCGATTCTGTTTATCGGTCCTTTTTATAAGGCCTTCTTCTTCTTCCTCGGGAGGTGTGACATAATGTTTCTTTATTCCACCGCCAGAGGTTTGTTGTTGTCTTCTGTTAGTGTTGACATAAACACTTTCTTGTGTTTATGTCACACTCACTTATTGACCTACTTGCTGTCCCATTACGATATGGATTTACAGCCTGGATCGCAGCCGACCACCCAATATGCAAGAAACTACAAATCCTCGAAAGCCATGCCCTGAGAACCGCTTTCCGCATAAAACTGCCAAGTCCGACACGAGAGTTGTACGAAAGAATTAAATTTCCTCATTTATTATTACACCTCGAAACACTCCGAACGAAGTACATAACAAACAGAATGGAAACACAGCACCCATTATTCCAAGACATACTTGAATCACATGATCACCACAACACAAACTCCCAACATAAACATTCACCGCTATCATTACTATTCACTTTATATCACTACACATTACCACCTAACCATCCAGACTCTGACATCATCACAGCATATCGTTCGCACGCCACCCCTCACTATATCGCACCCTCATCAATTGCAATGTAACCCATTATTGTATTAACAGGGCTTCATCCGTCTACATTAAGCCCAGAGTCGCAACTGGGCAGAAGAATCATGATTACATTCGTCTTAATTGTTGCCAAAGTGTTGTGACGTGAAATAGCACCTCACCTCCATCATCCATACCATTATCAAGATTATTCCTCACCTAAAATATGTTTATGAGCAAAGCTCATGAAGACCAAGACATTTAGATTATATGTTATACTAAAGAATTAACAAAATAAAGTAAAAACAATTAGCCCATCAATTTTTTCCAATTCCAATCCTTTTCATCCAACTTCCCATCCCAAATAGAGGGTGTAGCTCTCTGGCGGTGCTAGCTACAGCTAGCAAAAAAAATGCAGTTCATGTGCATTGTGTTCAAATCGCCAAGAAGACGTTCCCGAGTTCACCGCAATCCCAGGCTTCTCTCTCTTTCCGTCAATAACACACCCATCATACCGACACGAACTGCATTTGTTACATACCTAGGAATTACATCTGACTATCATCTAACCTGGTGGCTGCACCTCAGCACAGTCACAACAAAAGTTTACAACAGAATAAACCTTCTGAAACGCCTCACTGGTACAACCTGGGGATTACTATCTAAAACAATTCTTAATACGTACAAAGCTTTCTTAATACATTCTCACATATGGTTTCACGGCCTTGACAGCAGCTACCCTATTCTACTATCAAAAACTTAAAATTCTTGAACGGCATGCCATACTGATAACTTTTCGCATTAAATTACCCAGCCCTACTGCCGAACTCTACGAGCGCACACCGTTTCCACACATTCTTTACCATCTTGAAACCTTACGCCTCAAATATCTACAACAACGCATTGGCACTGAACATCCACTACTATTCGACACTATACACACCACAACCATTCAAAATCCACGCAACATCAGCGCTCCCTCTCCACTTGCATTACTCTTCTCGCTATACCGATACACTATACCTCCAGACCACGCAGACTATAACCTTGCCACCTCTCTCCATACTCCGATCATCCGGCCACATGTTGCACCGTCATATGTAGCACAGTAATTTCACAATACTAACAGGGCCCATACTGTCTACATCAGTCTAGAGCAACCACAAGACAGAAGATAACCAGCATTCGTCTTTCTAACCAACCTCAAGTGTTGTGGCGTCTATAGCACTTCATCTTCATCAACCCACCATAGTAAATGATTATGAGGCAAACTCATAATATTTCCAGTCAATATTATAATGATTAAAGAAATAAAGATAATAAAGGTATAATATCCCCATGACCACCTCAAACGAACCTGCGCCCCTGTATTTTCTAAACATCCCTTCTCCAATAGAGGGTGTACCCCGCTTCAGCTGGCTAAAAAAATGAAGTGTATTATTTTTTTCTAGTATTTGATCTTATTTTTGTGGAGGAAGTAGTTATCTCTTTAACAATTTTTTCGAGTAACGAGTAAAACAGTGATTTGTTACTCAGAGGTTAAACGATTGGCGTTCGCATTCACTGACAGTGAGTGATATTTGACACTCTTAAGATTTTTTTTCAAAATAAAGCTTGAAAGTAATTTTGGGGAAAGGGAAACTGATATTATTATGGACACGTTGCTTATATGGCTTCTTTCCTGACGTTTGCACCCGAAACACAAATGTTGTTATTGGACATTGTTAAGCTGATGATTTCAAGAAGTTTTTGTTCAGTGACAAATTTAACCAGTCAATATCTAAGCGGATAAGTATTCAGTTTTTCACTTATTATTTATTGCTAGAATGCAATTATTGTAGAATTTTACTTCTTAAAAAACTAGAAGGATATTTAGAGATCCCTTAGCATGAATCATTATGTAAATGATGCAAACTAGTTGTGGGACCTTAGCATAACACGGAATGGTATAAGTCCGAGATTGAAAATGTATTTATGGCCTTTAGGCATCTAGGGCTCAGGGCGGTATAGGGGAGGGAAAAGGTGTCACCCAGGCCCAATCTTGAATCCAAAATTGGAATAACGATGAAATGTATCTGATGGAATAACAACGATGGGAATAAAGTCGATCGGAATAACACCCAATGGAAATGAAGTGATCGGAACGAAACCGAAAGGAATAAGTCCGGCTGAAATAAAATCAAATTCTTTGATTTGAAGAAAGCTAAACGGAATAGCATCAAAGGGAAATGTTTCGACCGTAATAATACACAAAAGAATAAAGTAAATTGGAATAACATCGAAATTAAATTCAACGATCGGAGTTAAACCGACTGGAATAAAACCGAAGAGCGTTGACTGGTTCAAGAAATAGCACAGAAAGGAATAACATCGAGTGGAATCGAAAATCTAGCAGTCTCAATAATACCGAAAGTCACTGGAGAGACTTGTTTGAGAGGAACGATTGTTCGGTAGATTAATTTACGGCTATCATAACATTATTATTTAGATTCTTGCAGTGTTGCAATATCGTATTCTTTTGGAAATTTTTTTCTACTTTATTCCAATAATGAATAGAATATCATCGAAAGTCATGGGCTGGAGACTCTAACATTCCTTGATATGAAGCCATAAACCCTCGCGTGATGTAGGCAAGCTGGGCTTATAGTTGCTACTTTCACAGAGAGAAGAAAAAGAGTGTCTGACTGTTACACTTTATGGTAGTGTCAGTTCGTTGAGAATTGTGTTCTTAAGCCCCTGAATTAATTTCTTCGGAATCGGTGAGAAAATGGCACAATTGGTTCAACAGTCAACAGAAATATGTTTCAAAAACTATGCAACAGTTCATCAAGTTCCAGCTTTAAAAACCCATATGTTCTAACTAACTAACTCTATGGCTTATGGAACTCGCAGGTTCATCGCCACAGCAACAAACGTTCGCCATTGGATTTTATCGTGTGCAATATCAAGTCAGTTTTCGTCACAAACATCTACTTCTCGAAGATCTCTTCTAATACTGTCTCCCAACGACGTCTCGGTCTTTCCAATGGTTGTAACCGTAAAGTTTTACCGGCAGAATAATCGTTCTGTATGTTTTCAATTTAAATTTCCTTTATACTAAGCGCGATGTTAGAAGTTTCTGGACTGAATAGAAACATGCGTTGCCCGATACTAACCCGAATGGTCTAGTTTACTCTGTTCAGGAAAAGGCAGATGCCATCGCTGACTCACTAGAAGATTCTTTCCAACCAAATCATGACCTAACCGACGATGCTCATGATAGAAAAGTAAAGAAAAATGTTAATGAGTTTGTAATTTCGGTTCCAATCGGTGCTTTTCAAAAAGTTAAAATGTCTGAAATTACGCGAACCATTAAATGGGCCTAAAAGCCCCGGGTCCTGACAAAATCCAGAATAGTGTTTTAAAGCAACTCCCTAAAATAGCGCTTAAATATCTCAAGCACATAATTAATAACATGCTTAAATTCAGTCATTTTCCTGCAGCATGGAAGCATGCCAAAATAATAACAATCCCTAAACCTAATAAGGACAGTAAATTTCCTCAAAACCACAGGCCCATCAGTCTCCTTAACACAATGGCTAAGATAGCTAAAAGTGTGGTATATAGAAGACTGAAGGATCACTTGTCTGAGAACAATGTAATCACTGCAGAGCAGTTTGGATTTAGGCCCAAGCACTCAACTACACACCAGTTGGTGTGATTCATTGAATTTATCACAGACAAGTTTAACAAAAACCAAATAACAGTGGCGGCTCTGTTAGATGTTGAGAAAGCCTTTGGCAGATTCTGGTATCCCGGCATCACATATAAGATGATTGAAGCTGATATCCCCCCCCCCTTACATTATCCACTTTATACGTTCTTACCTAAAGGACAGGACTTTCAACGTCTGGCACCAAAACAAAAATTCCTCCAATAGGAAAATCAAAGCAGGAGTCCCACAGGGATTCCTATTAGGACCAATCTTATTCACTCTTTATGTAAATGACATTCCGAGATGTCCTAAAACCGAATTAGCAATGTACGCAGATGACACGATAATTTACTCATCATCGTTCCAATCTAATCAAGTTACCAAATACATACAAGAACATTTGAATATCATTAGGCCC
>JAGDQP010052517.1:0-13766 GCA_022664845.1 Lepisma saccharinum | reverse complement strand
AAAGGCATTTGAGAATAATAAAAATCGCCTTTATCCATAGAGAAAGATGTTTTTGCTCTATCTTCTTTAATTAAGACTTGGTCATAGCCAGAGACTAATAGAGTAGTATTGAACAGTTGTGCCTTTCTTAGTTTTTCTAAGGTGTCAAAGTTTTTCAAATTTCTAAAATTAATTACAATGTGAAATTTCGTTTTGCCTGAAGCATCAATCTTAGGAATTATTAAAAGGATTAATTGAAAGAAGTATGATTTCGTTCTCCAACATTTACTCAATTTGCATATTTACTTTTCACCTGTAAAGGTCGGATAACGTGTAACTCGTCCGATTAATTAGATCATATTCATGATCTAATTATGGTATTCAGATTTCAATGATATGGTATGTTTAATATCAGAAGTTGCTGCAAGTTTTATCACATGGGAGGTAGAAGAAATAGTTATATTTTACAAAAATTTTGCCAATTGATTGTCTTTTATGTTCGAGTCAAACCATTGAAGTTATACCCTTTCACTAATATTTTGGAATTTGTCGTCCAAAGAATGAGACTGGATACGAGATGCAAGTTTGGCATCAAATGGATTAAATTCTTCGAGTTCAATTGAAGAAGTTTCACTTTGTTTCTTCACTGATGATCAAAAAGACATGTGAGACCATCAATTTTCGTTAGATACTGTAAGATATTCTGCAAAAAGAACTCCTTCTACCAATGTTTACTTAAAAAACAACAATCCCAACACATTATTCGGTAGTGGGGATTTGACATCTACCAGGAATTTTGAAGTTTGACCTTTATTTTATTTATTTTAATTTTATTTTACATCAATGGCAACAAGTTGCAGATGATATAGTCAAGTAATAATACAAAGTAAAAACAACATACAAAGTAACATATACATGCACACTTTACCAAGAAGTGGAAAAAACATTCTTACAAAATTAACTGTGTACATTTGACATATACGATAAAAAGTCAAAATTGTTTAAGGATTCCTGGGTCTCAGTCCACGAATATCCTTCACATTGAATTAAAATTCTTTTTACAGTATGTTTGAATCTGTCGAGAGTAAAACTCGTAATTTCATTGGGGAGGAGATTAAAACATTTCACACCTTGTACCAGATAACTCTTATAAGTTTTCGTTAATCTAACTTTTGGTAGTTTAAGTAGGTTATTGTTTCTCGAATTATAATTGTGCAATTTAGATCCGGTTACATATTCACCCTGGTGTAATATTGTAAACATTATACAATTATAAATATACAAGCAAGGAACAGTCAAAAATTTCAATTTTTTAAAACAGCCTCTACATGATTCCTTCGTGTTAAGTCCCATAATTAATCTAATAGCCTTTTTCTGCCACAGGAAAATCTCCTTCCATCTAGGAGCTCCGACCCGGAAAAGTATTCCGTAATTAATATGGGATTGATAATAAGCATGAAAAGCTAATCTCAAATAATGAAATGATATACAATATTTTTAACTTTCTCAATACATAAAAATTCATTGCTAACTTTTCTATTACAAACTCAATGTGGTTGTTCCATGACAGAGTACTGTCTAAGTATAATCCCAGATAATTAACATATTTGGGAGTTTGTGAATTTATAATGACATTATTTAGAGAAAAAACAATATTTTCGGTTTTCGTAACATTCAAGATTAGTTCATTATTTTCAAACCATAAATTAGCTTTATGTAATTCTTTCTTTCTGTCTTCACATAACTGATCAAGACTAGCATTATGCAGTATTAGTGTTGTGTCATCTGCATATAAGATTGGTGTGGATCTTATGGCAATAGGAAAGTCATTCATAAATAAAATAAACAGGATAGGTCCGAGGACCGAGCCCTGTGGTACATCTCTATTCGTAGTTAAGTTATAAGAAATAGAACCATTGACCTTCGCAACCTGTCTCCGATCCTGAAGATACGATCTAAGTAAATCTAACTCTTTATTCTGTATTCCATACATATGCAATTTTTTAATAAGTATTGTATGAGATTGTGAGTCAAAAACCTTACTTAAATCCAGAAAAGAGACAGAAGTTATATTTCTCAATTCAAAATTATTATATATTATAGTCACCACCCTTTCAATGGCGTCAATAGTACCGAGACCAGATCTAAAACCAAACTGACAATCATTTAGTATTTCATTCTTTTCAATGTAAGAATGTAACTGGTTATATATTAAGTATTCAAAAATTTTTGAAATTACTGGATCCAGAGCAATAGGCCGAAAATTAGTAGGATCGTTCTTGTCACCTTTCTTATGGATCGGAATAATAATAGTATTTTTCAGGATATCAGCAAATAAACCATCTAAAATTGCGATGTTAATCAAGTCACTCAAAGGAAAAATTATTGTCAGTTATCAGTTTCAGAAAAAAGAGGATAATTTATATGTGTCCTCAGAAAATCCAGACTAACTTTTTTACTTGAAATATAATATCTGCAGGAGAGACAGGCTGAAGGCTGAAATTGGTATATTTTTTAACTTTAGGATTAAACGTATTATAAGAATTGAGATGCGAACTACTATTTGTAAGAGTAGGAATAGAATTTACAAAATAATGATTAAATTCATCAGGGGAAATTTTTGTTAACAGTCTATTTTTTTATTTTTGAAGACTCTCTTATGATTGTCCATGCAGTATTAATTTTTTTTGTGAGATTTCATGATTATTTATTATTATAATGAATTTTTGCTTTCATCAACATCTGTCTGTATTTTTTCTTTAACTTATTATATATATAAGTAGGGCCCTTTTATCTTCATTTTTTTGTTCTAGAATACCAGAATAGCACTTTCAAACTACATGGAATATTGCATTTGCTTTCAGAAATAAAATTTCGACCTACAATACCTGCATATCAGAGAGGTAGGATGATTCTTGTCTACAATGTAATATTTATATTGATTAATATTCAAAGTCAAATGTAATGAACCAATAGTAGAAACTCGTCCTGGAGCGATAATTTTAAAATCTTTCTTGTCATGAAAAACTGTGTTTCTTTAAACCTGATGGCAACACATGTTCCTACATGCATGTTTTGTCTGGACCGATATCAGCTAAAAAGAAAATAATAAATATTTCTTTTATTTGAATAGTTACACTGTTGTGAGGAGGAATATAACCTGTTAAGTGCAGTCTACTTTAAGTAAATAAAGAGAAACAGGCTCTGTTTACTGCCTCTTCTCGCTTCCTGAGTAAGATTTACTTTTAGAGTAAGAAATTACTGCTGGGCTACGTGCGTATGTGCCTTCTCTATCATGACGTTGCCTTCCTACAGAAGAACACTTCGAACCCATGGTAGAAGGAAGACAAGCAAAGTTCATCAGCAGACGCGCTAGCGATCAAGACTGCGCATGACGTCAGCTTCTACACACAGGCTCTCACGCAGAAGACCCATCCGCTTCTTGCTGCTTGGAGTTCAACGTTTAAAATAGTTGAGATGACACTCCTAGCATAAATAATGTTGTTGTTTAGAAATGTTTTCCTCAACTGCGAATATCTTATTACTAGAATTTCTTTGGTGTATTCTGCTTTTTTTTGTACTTTCCCTGAAAAAAGTCACTGTTGATTAGACAAATTTCCTCACCACCGTAGAGGTATTGTCTGTTGTGTGTTCATTTTAAACTGGTTAATTGGCCTAGTCCTGTGCGTAAGTTTGTAAATCATCTTATTTCCCGCAGATTTTCAAGTCTAAGATTCTCTCTCTCTTCTGTATCCGCAAATTCTTTTCTTTTCTATGATTGTCCGTATCATGTAGAAGAAGTTGGAACATCATTCTTCTTCAATTTCCTTCTTTTCTTTGGAGAATAATTCATAATCTTTTCTTGCATGCTTTTGTATTCGGCCTCCTCGTCGAAATCCAAAGAACAAATGACAGCAAAAATATAAACGAAACCTACGGACTTTATCACAATATTTTAAATAATTATGAAAATCTTTCTAATATAAATTAAGAAAATCAAGGATACAATAGTTTTGAAAAGAAATAGACAGACAAATATACCTATATAAAATTTAAATGTACGTACATCACTTAACATGTTACATGCTTTAACAAACTTTTTTATAAAATCTAAATTGAGTAGGCTACGCATGGCCGTTACGAGTGAATAAAATTTCTGCTCTCCGTAATAATAATAATAGAATTTATTTATGCCCTTTAAGCATCTGTGGCTCAGGACGGGTGGGGCAGGGATTGAAAAGGTGTTGCCCAGGGCCTAATTTAAAAGTACAATCACGGTATTTGCCTGGTATGACAGGAAAACCCCTGGAAAAAACTCAGTCCGCCGTGGGGTTCAAATCCGCGTACCTCCCCACTGCCGCTCCACGCCTCCGAAGTCCGCGAAGCTACCGCCTGGACCACGGCAACTGGGTAAATAATAATAATATTAACTTGTTATATACTAGGCAAAATAATAAGGTACAAATCAAGCAATAGGGATACTCTATTCTGAAAATACAAACAACATTATAAAGACCATACATACCAAGAGGTTCGCTTTCATGAAAAATACAGCTTTATTTCATTCTTACTCAAGCTACTACTGGGGCGAGTTAATATTTTTTATCAATTTGAACAAACGTATTAATAATGCTTTGTAATCTAAAAGCCTATAATTACCCAACAATCAATACTTACTGTCCTTAATATCATGAATGCATTATGCATTAACTAAGAACTTTTTTAATTTTATTATTGGCATTTTCAGGGTAGAAAGTTCTCAAAAAGTGCAAATATTAAAAAAGTGTGGATGGGCATTTGAGAATAGGCCTATATGAAATTGTCGTTGAATTAATATGAAATAGGCCACAATTTTAGTGCATAACATGTCAACTTATGTTTGGCTTAAGCTTATTTAATGAGAATTAAAAGTGAAGTGGTTGTAGAAAATGCGCAGAAAGTGATCTAAAACGAACTGTAGGTAATGCGAACTTCGGTAAATACGAAGTAAATGTGTACATAATGTGCATTATGGAACACAAGCATGTAAGAGAACACATTGAGCACACGAAAAGATCATAATTTGTCAGTAGGTTTCTCATAAAGTTCAAACGGATTCACATTAAGATCAGCTTTGGTGAAGTATTTGTGTGCTTTTGGATGAAATAAGATTTTCAGTGCTGGTTCAATTTCCACCGAGGTCCATTAGGCGGAGTGGTTTGGAATCCACCGAAAATTATAGGTCTCGTCTTTAGAAACTCATCAGGTCGTTTTGGATATTAGCAACAATTCTATCAATTCGTTCCTTGATAAGTCATTAAGAATGCTGACTAAACACAAAACTGATGGATTCGAGAACTTCTATCATGTCTTTGAAAAGAACCAACGCTATTTTTTTTTCATAGACTATTTTAAAACAAGAGATTCCATGTAAAATAATGACAACTTTCTTGAAAATCAAAATAATTATTTTCCTTTGCGTTGCTTCTTTTTCGACGCACATGGAATACAATTAAAAGATACGAAAATATTTAACTCGCCATTCTTTGGATTAACTTTATATTTCCTCTTGCAATCAGATATCCATTGTTTCTGTAGATCATCCTGTTTGGAAAAATGAATGGAACTTAACAGTTTCTTCACCACTTTTCCGTTTCTTGAGTTTATTTTACAGCCATACGTCGCGCACGACGGCATGTTTATGGAAGTTTACAACGCATACACTATTCACAGTATATAAATCATATTTTACACATAAACACATACAAACACACAACAGTATAATACCTAATAATCTGTTTTTTTTTTTTTAGAACTTTTTAACACCAAAAGAGAACAAATTAACAAGCTCAAGTGACAAGCAAAATCATCTTTCCTTGCAGACATCAGTGACTCGTGTGTCGAAGGTGACGTCACGAGAAAAGAGAAAGCTGCGCGCGGACTTACCTTGTCTTCCTTCTACCATGCTTCGAACCGTTACAAAGTTCGGAAACCACTTGCTTCTCTACTGAGAAACACTTCGAATCGTTACCAGATTCGGAAACCATTTGCCTCTATATTGAGAAACACTTCGAATCGTTACAAGATTCGTCAAGGAAATCATGGGATCCCTTAATCACTACCATCAACAGAACCTGAACACCAACGAACATTTTTAGTAGGCATATCTCGTTGCTTCTTTTTAATTTACAAACAGCCGTAACATGACCTGGAATCTTACAAAAATAACTTTTCTTAAAAGTTTGTGAGCTTCATTTACTTTCGGTACTATATGTTTTTCTTTCTATTGCTGATCGCTGGTTGGATTCCTGCTCTAAGGCTATATCAGCAACATCACCAAGGCTTAGACTTTCCTCATCCTTACTTCTAACAATTAATTGTATCTGATCATTAGACAACAACTGCACAAAAGAAGCCTTGACTAGATGTTGAATAAGAGCAACAGCTTCTCTCAATTAACTCTGCAGAGAGTCGATACGTGAACTCCAATCAGCAATGATTTCATGTTTTGTTTATCTAGCACTGAACAAAGATTAAGCATAATAATTTAAAGTACGGCTGATAGAATAATTCTCTACTAGAATTTCTTTTACTTCAAACCAGGTTGTGGTGGTACTACGCACGAAAAACTTACATTTGTCATCGCCAACGATACGTGCTGTTACCAATTTCAACAACTTACATGTTGAAATTATTTAACTAACGAGAAAGTCGCGTCGCAATTATCAATAAACACAGAGAGAGCACACTTGTCTCCACTAAAAGGATTATGAATTAACTTTAAGGCTTCTGAGATACCACAGTATTCAGATGATATAGATTGGGGCGAATGGCTGGCATCTTATACTAATTACTGAACAGTGCTACTCTTTTCAGATAACCCTGAGTTGGAGCAGGTCTCGTATTAGTCAGTAAATTTATGGACTACAATTAACACTAATTACCGAAGCTACAGATCAACAAAAAAACCGCCAGTGACACCTTAAATCTCAAACGAACACTCCTTTCACAGAACCTGGAGTGGATGTATCTCTTTGTCAAGAACGCAAGATGAATTGTGTCTGGCCGTTCCTACACAACACTTCCTGGCCAAAGAATGATGTGTCTTTTCCAAAATAACAGTCTGTGAAGCACGAAGAAAGAATTGAGAATTTCAAAGTTTATGTTACTCACTGTTGCGAAGATGGATGTAGTCTGGTGTAGTTCCTGTTGGAGATGCTGGTCGGTTTCCAGAGTTCTCAACTGATGATCGCTGGATAATTACCTAGGATGAAACTCCTTCAGTTGACCTGCTTAACTCTTGAAGAAAGTTGTTGATTGAAGATGAAGCTGCTTGGTGTGGATAATTCTCTTCTTGTGCCGTTCCCGAAGAGTTGTTGGTTGCAACTGACATTCCCTTAGTGTGTCTTGCAGAATGAGGATTTCGAAAAGTTTGAATGGCTGATAAATAGCTTGACTCTTTTATATTTAAAAAAAAATATCAGTCTATCACCTAGAGAGGGTAAACCTAGTATATATGTATAAAAAGAAACTTCTGGAATAGATATGTATATGATATGTATAAGATATGTAGAGACTGGGCTTTGCTGTTCCCAGTTCTAAGGACTTGCACAAGTTTATGTGTAACCGAGACTAGGTTTAGCTGTTAGTATTTCCGTAAAATTTCCACCTGCTGAAACCAAAAGTTTTATCTGCAGTAGAACGACGACATCGTTCCGGAAAAAATACTTATTTCTTCTGTTCGTCTCGCAGCAAATCCCTTATACAGAAAGCTGAATAATTTGCTAAGTCCAATATAAGTTTATTGTTTTAGTTTAATTATTTGATACAAGAATTGTAGACATAGAATACAGAAATTACAAATACTGCAAGAATTGCACTCATGTACTAATGAGACCAGAATTAAAGATTCTTGTAAGAATATTAAATTTAGCTTGTATTCTATTAAGAGTCAAAACTTTAGTTCACAATAAGTATATAAATATATATATTAGCCAAGAATTTAGAAAGACCGGGCAAAAACCGGATATACTTAACGTTCAAGTTTCGGTTTCCATTATGGTTTCTCTTCTGCTAGGTGACTACCAGAACCTCTGTTAGTTTACCGTAGTTTGTTGAATAAAGAACTGATGATTTGGTTTAAAATCATAGATCTAATATACTTAAAAAAATACATATTAAAGTCTAGCTACAACCGCTTGAAGAATACAAATTATAAAGTCTACAAGATAAAATCTTGAATGTGTTATTGTCTACTCCGGAAAAATTTTGTCTAAAGAAACAACGTCACAAAATATATATACACCGAGTTGCCAACAGCTAAGTTGTTTTTAGTCTGGACAGTTTGGAGACAATTGTATACGCAACAACAAGTTTTACAGAGAACAACATGTTTATAGGTTATTTCTGGTTATTCACTTGATGACGTGGACTTGTGAACAAAAAGAAGAATTACTTTGTAACAAGAATGTTAAAGATAAATCTACTTGTCTATTGGTGTTTAAGCAACTATGATGTTTTAGATATCTCTACAAGCATGACAACGATATAAATATACTGTAGGAATAACATCTCAACGAAAACAACATTAGATATTATCTCATACTACTTTTGATGTTCCTTCTGGCCTTACGAGCACATTTGCACGTAGACAGTCAACAACACAATTACAAACTAGGTAAGCGACCTTTTCAGTCAAAATAAGTTACTATCTAAAGACCAAGTATTGTGATCATCTAGCTCTGAAAGTTACTTAATACAGAACCAGTTTCTTAACAAAATTATACAAGTCAGTTCCCTTTTTAACTTCTAACACCAAAGGAATTTTTAAAAAATGAAACTTTTAATTCGATATTACATCTCCCCCTTAACGAAAACAAAATTTTATTTAAAAAAATAAAATTTTGTTTTAAGCTACTAACGCCTTATTCTTCTTTAATAGAAGGAGAAACGTTTGAGACGTCTTTTTGTTCTTTAATTCTTTACTGGAATTACCATTAAGTCATTTTTCTTCTTGTTTACTTCTATTCCATTTGCAATGTGATTACGGATTTTTCTGCGACGTCCTCACGTTGTTGAATTTTATTTACAATAGTGGGTGTTAAGGCAAATCTGTTTACAATAGGAGTCGTCGCGTCGATACCACATGCAAAATAATTTACAACATTTAAAACATATACAACACATTACAATTAATATAATGACCGCTGCACAAAATAGGCAAATAAGCATAATTTAAACAGTGTCATGTTGTGACAGTTTTCATTGTTTTTCAGCTACCATTTGCTGGCTTCAGTCAACCTTATGACTAGCAAAGTTACGATTATTTACACACGTAATAATAAGTTTAAGAGGCAATTCCACTGAATTTTGTTAAAAATGTACTTTTTACCAATTAGTTTTACAACAGTCTAATGACAAGTTAAATTTCAGGCAAGATATCTTTGTCAGCCACGTTAATGATTCTGAGCTTGGATTAAAGTTCGTAAACCATATGCTTTACAACCTAAGTTTAAATGTAATTTATCTGGACCTTCTAGCATCATATTTACACACAATAGTAAATTTCTCTTTTCGTTATAAATGTACAACTAATCATTCGAACCTAGAGAAACTAATAATTCAGTTAATGTGATTACCATTTGATTACATTCACTTAGTACAACATTTTTTTATACTGTAACAGTTTTTGCTTCACACTCTTTATGTAAACGAGTGGACAGATTTGAAATTTTTTGTTTAAAAACAAGCCAATTAGATGATAGTGATTTACACCTTTGAATTTAGTTTTTACTTAATTTTAAGCAATATAATTTTTTTCTCTGGTTGAACGTAACTACAGTATACTTATCTCTAGTGTTATGCACTTTATTTAGAAAGGGTAATATGTATAATATTGTACACGATCAGTTAAAGGAAGTTAATACGTAGGCCAGAAGGTAATTCTAAAAATATTTCTGAAGACAAGATTTTTAACAACAAATATCCATATGAGATACGTATAGCGATAGGTAATGTGCAACCTGCATTCAAGTCAAAATTTGACATGATATTATTTTAGGTTTTAAAATACCTTTCAGTGCATTTAGACTTGCTTTTAATACAATATGGTATTGTGACCTAAAGAATCTCGAATTTGCGTCAAAATTTTATCGAGCATTTATTGATTATCTCCAATAGCATAAAAGGTTTTACTTACTGATTTTAAAGTTGACTTTACAACAATCATTTGCTCCTTAATTTCAAAAGTAACATTGTTTAATTTCTAATTTACTAAATTGACTAATAAAATACTCTTCGTCATGTAAATCCAAAATACTAAATAGAATCAACAACAAAATTTAATATACTATTTACTCTTTGTGGAATTTGATTGCCTTGAATATTTTCACAATTAATCTCATTTGCCTGAACCATTTCAGGTTCGCATATTTGCTTAGTCAGCGTCATATATTTAACAATAGTATTAATATTACACTTTGAAGTATTTAAATTTACATACACCACCAACCACCAATCTACATTATATAGTTTAGTAAAACCCATATTATTATAATTCTATTCATTTGAAAAAAGTCACTTTTGTTAAATCTTAATTTTGACATAATGAAGCAAATAATTACATAATTTTAAGCTATTAGAATGTACTGTCACAGATTTTCTTCCTTTATTGTACGATTTACACCTTTAGTATTCAGTACTGTATAAGGTATTTTCCAAAAGGAAGATAACTTCTTGGACCTACCTGCACGTACTGATTCGTCATACATTAGAACTTCACTAGATTTGAAAAGGAACTCGTTGGAATTTAGATCATGGTATTATGTTCTTTATGAATTTATAATCTTAATTTCGGCAATAGATGAATTTAGTTAATTCTTTAACATAGTCATCGAAATTGTACATTGGTTCTTGTGGTTTCTTTTGCAGAATTCATAGAATATTTGTTTCGGTGGTAAATATAATTTCATGGAGCTGAAATGAGCTACTTGTATAAGGTGTGTATTATCATACAAAAAAATGGCGAATGGGATATAGGAATCCCAGTCTTGCTTTGCTGCTTCTCTAAAACAATGGGTCTAAGAATTTCTTTTTAGAGAGTGGTGAAATTGTTCTAAATATCCGTTACTATGTGGAGGGTTACTTGTAGCATGAGTTTTTTTTAATGTTAAGTAATTTACATTCCTCCTTTATCAGAAATGAAATTGCTACTATGGACAATCGAAATGACTTGTGGTATACCAAATTTCAAAATTATATACTCTACGTATGTTCGAGCAACTGTATCGGCTGTTTGTTCAGGTAAATGAACTGCAACTGTTAATTTTGATAATTCTTCTCGAATTTGTTAATAAATATACGTGTTACCAACGTGAGTTAAGTTAAAGAACTCACAATATTAAGACTTACTTTTTCAAAGGTTGTACTTGTTGTAGTTGTAATTTTCAAAACATTTTAATTTTCGGACAAATTTTGTTTCTCTGGTAATTTTCACAAACTCTAATAAACTGCTCAATGTCGTCACGCATTAATGGTAAAAACTGATGAATCTATGCCATTTAACTCAAGGTAGTCTTTTATATTTTCATAGGTGTGGCATACACCTTGGTGTCTTCCAAAAGTTTTCATTCATTAACTAGATACATACAACTAATTGCATCGGCAGTAGTAAATTTACTTCCTTGTTCGTACAAAATTTCGTAATCAAATTCTTCTAATTGGATATGCCATTTAATTAATTTTCCTTTACTGAAGAATCTAAGCGAGAGGTCTGCGATCGATGATGAACCTTACTTTTCTTCCTAAAATGTAAGGTGTATTCGTTTTTGATATCCAAACGATATCTAATAACTCATTTCAGTGGCACTGTAACTAGTTTCAGGTTTGTTTAATTTCCGGCTTGAATATGCAATAGTTTTATCTTTTCCAAGGGTACCTTGACTTTCAAATTACTTCAAATTGCATTTAGACTTGCATCCGTAGTTATTACAAAAAGGTTTAGAAATAAAGCTGTATCAGTTAATTTGTTCTTTGAAGTTTCAAAAGTGACGTTGGTCTAATCATATGAATTCACCATCTTACTTCAAAAGGTGTTAGTGCATACAAAATTTTAGCACAGTATAGAAAGTGCTATCTGTATATCTTGTTAAATAAAAAAAACTTTTTATTTGCTTATTATATTTTGCTCCTGGAAATGTGATAACTTTTTCTGCTAATCTAGGATCAAGTTTTACAGCATGATTTGTGATAATTTGTTTCAGGTTAACAATTTCTTTACGGAGAAA
Organism: Lepisma saccharinum; assembly: GCA_022664845.1. NCBI lineage: Eukaryota > Metazoa > Arthropoda > Insecta > Zygentoma > Lepismatidae > Lepisma > Lepisma saccharinum. Next base: position 1,524 of record JAGDQP010052517.1, on the reverse strand, counting down.
TTCTAGCTTATTAAACTGCAGTTGAAGTTTGTTTTCTCTAAATCTACGCAAAATCTTTCTAATTTGTTTCTGTTCCTCATAGGTTTATTCTTTAAATGTCATTTAAATACACAAAACATGTTGATCCGTGTAAACCAGTTACTAGAGTATTCATGAAATGTTCAAATGTTCATTCTTTACCCCGAAAGGCATTTGAGAATAATAAAAATCGCCTTTATCCATAGAGAAAGATGTTTTTGCTCTATCTTCTTTAATTAAGACTTGGTCATAGCCAGAGACTAATAGAGTAGTATTGAACAGTTGTGCCTTTCTTAGTTTTTCTAAGGTGTCAAAGTTTTTCAAATTTCTAAAATTAATTACAATGTGAAATTTCGTTTTGCCTGAAGCATCAATCTTAGGAATTATTAAAAGGATTAATTGAAAGAAGTATGATTTCGTTCTCCAACATTTACTCAATTTGCATATTTACTTTTCACCTGTAAAGGTCGGATAACGTGTAACTCGTCCAATTAATTAGATCATATTCATGATCTAATTATGGTATTCAGATTTCAATGATATGGTATGTTTAATATCAGAAGTTGCTGCAAGTTTTATCACATGGGAGGTAGAAGAAATAGTTATATTTTACAAAAATTTTGCCAATTGATTGTCTTTTATGTTCGAGTCAAACCATTGAAGTTATACCCTTTCACTAATATTTTGGAATTTGTCGTCCAAAGAATGAGACTGGATGCGAGATGCAAGTTTGGCATCAAATGGATTAAATTCTTCGAGTTCAATTGAAGAAGTTTCACTTTGTTTCTTCACTGATGATCAAAAAGACATGTGAGACCATCAATTTTCGTTAGATACTGTAAGATATTCTGCAAAAAGAACTCCTTCTACCAATGTTTACTTAAAAAACAACAATCCCAACACATTATTCGGTAGTGGGGATTTGACATCTACCAGGAATTTTGAAGTTTGACCTTTATTTTATTTATTTTAATTTTATTTTACATCAATGGCAACAAGTTGCAGATGATATAGTCAAGTAATAATACAAAGTAAAAACAACATACAAAGTAACATACATGCACACTTTACCAAGAAGTGGAAAAAATATTCTTACAAAATTAACTGTGTACATTTGACATATACGATAAAAAGTCAAAATTGTTTAAGGATTCCTGGGTCTCAGTCCACGAATATCCTTCACATTGAATTAAAATTCTTTTTACAGTATGTTTGAATCTGTCGAGAGTAAAACTCGTAATTTCATTGGGGAGGAGATTAAAACATTTCACACCTTGTACCAGATAACTCTTGTAAGTTTTCGTTAATCTAACTTTTGGTAGTTTAAGTAGGTTATTGTTTCTCGAATTATAATTGTGCAATTTAGATCCGGTTACATATTCACCCTGGTGTAATATTGTAAACATTATACAATTATAAATATACAAGCAAGGAACAGTCAAAAATTTCAATTTTTTAAAACAGCCTCTACATGATTCCTTCGTGTTAAGTCCCATAATTAATCTA
>JAGDQP010052516.1:0-13767 GCA_022664845.1 Lepisma saccharinum | reverse complement strand
TTGTTGTACAATTTGGAAAAGTTTTAGTACAGTATTACTTACACGAAGGAAGTACTAGTCCAAAATGCATGATAATTAAAGAATCACTTTAACCTTAATATTTTTGTGACGTCATTACAAATGATTACTACGTTATACAAAAGACGTTCTGAATAAATTTTGAAAATACAAAATATTGTTATAAAATATGATTTTTCATTGGAGAATAGTGGCTGGAGTTGAAACCAAAATTATCGAACCATGTCGAATAAATTATAATTTACTATTAGCGTCAAAACGGTACGCAAAAATAATCGAGCAGACATGTTACTAATTTGATCAAGTATGGAAAATATGCGGTAGCTGTCAAACATGGCTAACCGGGAATTTCGAATAGATTAGGAAAAACGGGAGACGAGAAATTGGCATTTGATTATTGAAACCCAACGGACCGATATTTATAATGCAAGAATTCGGTCAATAGCGGCCCCATACTAAAATTTAGAACATATTATACATGTTGACAAATAATCTCAAAACAAAATATTAAATTTAACACGGTGAAAATTTCGAAATGATGACGAAAAAGTCCTGATAGCACTTGTATCGGGTTTTTTTTTTTTTATTCTTCTTAATACGATATATTATATTCTCCGGTATAGACGAAATCGAAAATTAAGTTAAATTTAGTTTTTACATCTACCTTTCGTAGACAGGGCTTAGGAAGTACAGGTGATGGAAAGCCCATGCATCTGGTCGCTTCGGTTTAAAAATTGGAACTAAACTAACATGGCGTGGGAGAGCAGTTCTCCCAGCAAACGGAGAAGAAGGCTGATTCACACCAATCAGCAAAAAACAAGTCACGAAGCATTGACTAGGGCCAATCAAAAACAAGCGTTAGATCCAAGTCATTGCTGCGTGACTAACGAAAACCTGGATGGATAACGATTAAAATCCAAAGAAAATCCAAGCGGAAAACGCTCAAAGAGTCTAAAACCAACCAAAGAGAATGAGCTAAAGAGAACACACTGAAAGAAAACAAAACGGAGACTAAGAAAAATAAAAGGGGAGAAAAATAAAAATAAAAATGGAACAGCAACTAGGCTGTTACATAAGAAAGAAGATGAAGTCACCTTCACAAAAGAGTGAAGACCGGCAAAAAGTGAGTGAGACCGGCAGACTCATAGTATTTAGAAAGAGACAAAAATCTGAGGTGATAGCTGTTAGGAATAGAGAAGAAACTGCAAAAGAAAACATGAAAAAGTGTGCTGATGTGGGCATACAAACGGATAAAAGAAAAAATGGAGCAGCTGGTTTACAAAACTATTACCAGGAGATAAATCACCAATAAATCAACAGCCAAGTACAGCAAGATTGACAAAAGGTGACCATGAGGCAGAAGATAGTTCAGAGAATGAACAGGAAGAAAATGTGAATGATCCAAATAAGATTTGGAATAAAAGTGAGATTACTGGTAGAAGTGGCGAGCGGAGCCAGGTGGTGAAGCCTAAAGGGAAATTGGTGAATCAAGAATGGAATCATGATATCGAGGAGACTAAGTACAAACTTGCTATACTGGAAGATCCAAAAACTCTTACAATTGCTTTACGGCGTGTCATCCGGAAATTACACGTGAATTGTGACATGGTAACATTCCCTGTTCTTGATGCAGTAGAAAGGATAACGTTAAGAAGTCATAACTTACCAACGGATCCAAGGGCTGTGCTTCAATTAATTGACGAAGCCTTTGAATGAAGGTATGAAGATTTTAATCTTCATGAAGTATACAGAGATTTTGTGGGAGCGCATGGCAGGGTGGTGGTTGACTCTAAGGAGCCGTGGCCACAGTGCTATGCACATAGCAGATTTCCGAATTAGAGATGCAGCCTGAAGAGTGTTCTGTGCTGCAAATTAATGCGCAGGGCTCTCGGATGGTCATGACTGAACTGAAGAAACTCTCACAAGAATTACGAGTGGATCTTCTTTGCATACAGGAACAATATGCGGTAAATGGCAGGATAAGGAATTTTCCAACAACAGCCCAAGTAGACATTCAAGTAAAACAGCCAAAAGCAGCAATAATTAATTTAAACAGTAATATACATTGAGTAGAGATCTCTCTGTTCACGGACGAATGGACGGTGTGTGTAGAACTGTTGAAAAAAACATCAAAATATGTGATCGTTAGTATGTTCTTCCAATTTCAACATTATATAGATCGGTATTTAGACAAATTATAATCTATAGTAAACTTGTATCCAGATCATAAGCTAATAATAACCGCCGACGCAAATGCCAAGTCACTGCTTTGGCTTAGCGATATGAGAAGAGACAGAGACAGAAGGAGGGGTGAGCAGTTAGAAGATGTTATATTAACTCACAATCATATTGTGCAAAACAAGGAAGGTGAACCCCCGACTTTTAAGAACAGAGCAGGAGCGGAATCAAACACTGATTTTACGATTACAAGTCAAAATTTAATAAACAATATTATTGATTGGAAAGTCTTAAATGGAGGTACATGTAGCGACCATAACGTAATCAGATTTGAGATACAACCACAAGGAATGGCGCAGAGCACTGTTCAAGATGAGAGCTCTTGGAAATACAACCCAGAAAAGATAGACTGGAAGAATTGCGGAGATTTGTTGCAACTACCTTACGTTCTGGAGGGAATGGATGTAGATCAGATAGCAAGGAAAATCGAGATATCAACAGTGGAGGCTATAAGAGGAGCGCTTCCGCCGCAAAGGGGAACGCGGAACAAAATTACAGTTCCCTTCTGGAATGGAGAATTGAAGAGAATAAGGAGGATTGCCAGGGCAAGGAGGAAAAGTTATCAACAAGCGTGACACTCGGAGCTAAGGACAAGAAAACTAGAAGAGTATAGAATCGCTGAAAAGGAATATAAAGAAAGACTAATGCAAAGGAAGAAGGAAACCTGGGAAAGGTATATTGAAAATAATCTTGCTATAGATGCGTGAGGGCTCCATACAAACCTTGCATGGAAAAACAGTCCCCTACGACACTATCAACTCTGAAAAAAGAAGATGGAACTTATACGAAAACTTGGGAAGAGTCAGCTAGACTTCTTCTGGAAGAACGAGTTCCAAAGGACAATGATGAAAACGAAACTGGAGAAAATAAGAAAATTAAAGAAGACATGCTAAGAATTTTCAAATAAGTATCCAAGATCAAAGACTTCAAGTAGAAGAATTAGACATTCAAAATCACGAAATAGAGACAGCAATTAGGACACTTAAGAACAAGAAAGCTCCGGGTCCGGATTGGATAAATCAGAAATGTTTAAGAACATGAAAGAGATCTGGGTCCCTTACCTGGCAAGACTCCTCACGGAGTGTCTAATACAGGGGGTTCCGCAAAGATGCAAACAGGCTAATCTAATTATCTTTTTAAAACACCCAGACAAAACCCAGGCTGAGTTCAAGATCCTATCGACCAATCTGCCTTCTCGACGTCATTGGGAAAATATTTGAAAAAGTAATAATGAACCACCTACAAAAACATCGTGAGGAATTGGAACATGATGAAACACAGTTTGGATTCCGCAAAGGAAGATCGACACAGGATGCTGTTAACAAGCTATGCGATTGCGTTGGGAGGGCGGATGGAAAATACGTAATAGCAACGGGGCGTTTGATAATCTGTGGTGGCCGATGCTATTTGTTGGATTAAGTAAACTAAATATTCCGGCAAATATCATTCGGGTGCTCGAGGCTTACTGCAGAAATAGGATAATCAATCTCTGTGCTCCGGGAATAAATTTGGAAAGAATACCGAACAAAGGATGTCCGCAGGGGTAGATATGTGGTCCTATATTCTGGAACATATGTATCGACCCTTGTGTGAAAGAATTATACCAACTGCGAGAGGTCTTGTCGGTGGTTGCCTTCGCGGATGATATTGTAGCAACAGCGGAGGCGGACTCAAGAAGAGAATTAGAAGTCAAAGTGAACAAAATACTAGACACATTAAAAAAAATGGTGCGAAAAAAATAAACTGACTGTGTCCGTGGAGAAGACAAATTATATGATTCTGAAAGGTGAATTAGAAATAAATCCAGTAATAAAGTACAATGGGAACACAGTAAAGAGAGTGAAAACATTTAAATACCTAGGAGTAACTATAGATGAGAGGCTAAACTGCTCAGAACATATGGAGAATATCGCTAACAAAATACTAAAGATGGGCAACAAACTAATAACAATTCCAACAACAAGATTGGGCTTAACATTGAAACTAATTAAATTGTATCATAATTAGATATTATGTGCAAATAGGAACTTATGGAGCGAGTATGTGGGCGCACCGACTGACTGAAAACAAGAAACTGGTTGAGAAACTATACCGAGCACAGAGAGGGATATTATTGAGGATGTCTGGAGCTTATAGGACAACCCCGGGGGTGGCCCTAAATGTAATCTTGGGTATAGCCCCCCTGCACCTAGAGGTACTGAAGATTTAATAAGAGCAACGGAGATTTTGGAAGAAATGTCAAGAACAAAAGAAGAAATACATGAGATAATAACATCAAAATGGCAAAATTATTGGCAAGAGAGTGATAAATCTAGAATAATTGATAATATTTCTAATAGACTTACATGGGAAAACTGGAATCCAGGTCAGGGTGAGGTTAATCTACTAAGCGGACATGGCCCGTTCAAAGCGAAACTTTTTGACTTTGGACTGGTAAATTCCCCTGTGTGTGAGTGTGTGCAGCTGGCAACTCCTGAACATGTGGTCCTCGAGTACCCGGTCAACCAAGTGAATGAAGAAGGAGAAGTCATCCAGCAAATAGCGGACACGCTGGAGGAACTAAGAGGACAAACAGTGAAAGAGATGCTTGGGGAAGAACAAAGAAGATACCTACTAGACCAACTTTCTACTAGGATCTCTTATATATGTAAAACAAAATATAAACGAAGAAATCAATAAAAATAGATTAACAGGTAAAGAACAACACTTAATTTTGGACTACTCAAATACTGTAGATATTGTATATACGGGTATGTGTGTCGGGCGTGAGTCGGGAACGGCGTGTTCCCATGAGCGGAAAAGCAAAAACAATAAGAAAGGTATCTAATGCGAACTTTTTTTATTCGATATCCCCTCCACGGTCATGGATACTTAGAATTACAGGGACTGCCATGTGCCGAGGCGCGTAGTGTGCGAATGGTTGCTTGTGCGTGTTGATATAAATTACGTGTGTTTAAAAAGTGAACAAGAGGTTCTGTCTACTCGGTGATCTGGACAGGATAACTCTGGATGGAGAATAAACTTGAGAATTGAAACCAAGTAAATAATCGTGTGTGATGAAGAGATATGTGGCAGTGTATATATGTGACAGTGTGGTGAAGAAGAGAGGAGACTTGGAACCACCCCAATCCAAAGGATCTGGAGGATTCGTCCAGCGGCCCAGGACCTGGATCTTCAGAGTCGACTTCCCATCTGAGTGAATGTGTTAGAGTAGGGATAGAATTTGAATAGAATAAAATGGGACCAGAAATTAACTTTTTTTCTACGAATACTGTTAGAGATTTTGTTTCATCAAGATGCATATGATTTATTGTAATATTTTGATAGTTTAATTGTTTTTCGTTCTAATAATTATTAATATTAGTGTATACGAAATAAAAATACAAATAAAATATATTGCAATTTTCAAGGAAATATTGTTAAATAATTTTGACGATATAAAAAATAGAATCAGGTTTAAACTAGAAAAGGAGGAAGATTAACAAAGCAATAATACAAGTTTGTTATACAATCTAATAATAAGATTTAAAAAGCGAATAACTAATAAATAAAAACGCGAGGATTGTGGTGTTACTGGATGTGTGAAAGCATACCCAAAGGAAACTTAAAACTAAAGATAGAACTTAACAAAACTAAAATTAAACTGTATTATATACTCAAGTCTAATGAAATATATATGATATTAAAAAAAAGAGAGAATTATTCCCCCTAACCGCGGAAACAGGGCCTATGTTTATCCATTGGGAACTGGGCCAAAGAATCATCCCCATAACACTCCCGTCTCTTAAATTCCTTTTTTTTTACTATTTTTATTTGTTATTTTAACTGTGGAAAAGGTTCTACTGACTCCGCATCCAGACGCCGTGTCAGGGGCCGAGATGAGGAGACATAAAACGGGGATTGCCCACCCCAACTTCCTGGAGAACATCTTTAGTTCGTTGTGTCTCTCAGACGCGCGAAGCGAAGTTGAGCAAAGGATGCTGAGAGGTGGGGGTGGAAAGGTGGGTCCCAAATAAAAAAAATATAATTTTTACAGGGGATATGTATAGGTATTTTAAACCTGCGCTTTCCGATCAATAATATTCGCCTAATTTACTATTACTTTATTTTTTTTTACTATACCTCACGACATATCACTGTTGATAATAACAATTAAATTCACAGTCCTAGTCGGTGGTTTCGATTGAAGTAGTCGATCGGAATACAAAATTCAAAATCCTAATTCTAGGCTTCGACCCCAATATTATTGAAATAGCGTTAAATTAAATTGTGAGTGAATTTCATGTGAAAACGGGAAACAGTTATTTCGTTCATAACAAAGTCTTTATACCTTTCATATGCACCAAAGACAGTACTTCTGTGGTTCTTGGAAGTAATATGCTAGCAATTTTATACAAAATTCAAATTGAAATTTGCTTTTACTACAGCGAACAAGGTTTGCGCAGAAAAGTGTGTTGCCATTTCTTCGTAACTGACAGAACCATACCCACACTCTCAATATTATTTTCTTGTGATGAAGAATTTTCTAACCTTTTTGGCAATGGTATCCTGAGAATATCATTCATGTTTGTGCTAAAACTTAATTTGTAAACCTTATTGTGTATAGACCAGTTTCGTAGCTATGGACTCGGCCCGCCCGGATTATAGGTGTCCTTCTTCTCAGTCTTTTCTTTCAGTATTGTATTTCGTCAGTAGTAAAAGAATATGGTCTGAACTTACGCTTTTTGAAGAATGTTTGATCTAAGGAAGAAACTTCGTCTTACAATAACAGAAACAAACTTGAAAACATTGTCAAAAGTATAACTAATATAATTTGTGTGATGCAAATTGTAATCAAATGTATAGGCTTCGCTAAATAATCCCTCATTTAAAGAGAACAGAGATAAAACTTGAAATTTGTTAAAGAAAATGTATGCTTGTGAGAGAGGTAAAATAATTAGAGAATAAATATACAAAGATCTATCATTAGGTGGTTGTGATAGAAGTGATGTAAATAATAATGATTCAAAATAAAGCGGATGAGCAACTTACAATCAAAATTTTGTACATTATGACATGTTCTTCAGTAAAGTTTATAAATTACAATTTTTTAGATACCGTATGTGAAACAAATTTAGGTTTCCACCCTCTTCCTCCGCAAAGTATTTCGGACCCTTCAAAGTTTTATTTAAAGAAAATCTTATAATTAACACTTTACTTTATAGTGAATTAACTAAGGCATTATATTTTAAAATAAATGGAAATCAAGTCCATTTCTTCCATTTGCTTTAACTGCAAATAACTTCAGTTTGTTTTAATGTTATTTTCATCTAATGTTTAGTAAGAGTATATCTATCTGATATCTCATGCAACCACCATGTCAATATTTAGATTCCAATTGAAAATGCTCTAATCGTTTCATCAATTGATTTATATTGCCATTTGCATTTGAATTGGATTACGTCATACTACTGGTTGTGATGATTAGGAACAAGTCTTAAGATTATCTGTATGCTCTTTGCACTGTAAATGGGAGTATTATTTTAACGCTACTAACTCTACGTATAGGCATGGAACTTTTACCTTATTACTATTATGTGTGCTACCTACTTTTTCCGCCATTTTGTGTTTTATCTATAAGTTATTACTAGAAATCAGCGAGGTCGAACAGATATAAGATTTTTCCAGACTGAAACAATGCCCTCTTTTCCCATGATTCATAATTGCATTGCCAAATATCCAATGGCTCATCTTTGACGCCTTTAAAAAGGTTACGTGAATGTCAAACTATAAAAGCAAATACAAACGTAGGGGTAAGTTGGATAAAACCGGGACCCATGGCTGTTAGCGAAAGTGGCGCTGATATATATCGAGAAAGGCATGGAACGGCAAGTTAAAAAAAATAGTGTGGAAAAGTTGTGATTTTGACTCAATTGATGGTACGCTGCTGTTTCTAACTGCTGGAAGATAGGTAAGTACATTAGCTGAGAACACCTCTTGTTGCTGTTATTTTAACGTTTTCAACCAGGAAGGAACAATTGACTCCCCAGGAAATAAAACATTGTCCTTATTAATCGAGAATATGATATTTGTAAAATGTTGAAACCATTTTCAAACAATCTTATCAGTGTTAATTTTATCTAAATGGGAAGTTTTATTCTGGTGCAATCTATTCTTCTACTGTTATGTTTAGGTTGGGATTTATGCAGCCGAGCACGTTGCTTTTAGGGACACTAGCAACCATTAAAGTGACATCAAACAACAATCGTGCTTGAAAATGACCCCTTACCACGAAAATGGCCCCTTATGAGTATTATTTATTCTTAGTATGTACATATAATATTTCACGGTGTGGGGGAGATTTCGAGCCTAGCTCCATCACTGAGACTGCAATGGAGCAACTTCCGCTAGACCCCTTGCTGTGGAGAACAGTCTTTCGAAATACTATCTTGAAAAAGCAAGTCGCCGAGAGAATTCTACAACTCCAAACTTTTCCCAAGAAAACTGCATTTCTGAAAAAACAAAGGAAAGTAACCAATACTCTCCTCTGTGTTCGGGAAGATCATGTTTCGCACATTTGACAAAGCAAATCTTCTGCCATAATTTGGAGGCTTTCAGGCGAATCTTTTACCCTTGAGTTGTGAGAATTCTACTTCTGAGTACAAATCATCTGATACAGAAGAACTACTTCTACCATGAAGTCCGACCTCCCCCTCCCCCCAGAAAGTTTGCAGAGGCCAACTGATATCCTCTTAGTCCAACCACGAGTGGAGAAAGAATTGAGAAAGATTACCTCAAGAAGCTCAGCAAGATTATATACAAGAAAAATCTTGTAAGGTACTTTGAAGCTAACGTGAAACACAAGACAGATAAGTCACGAAAATTCACACTGGACTAAATTGTGTTGACAATACACGCCAATCCAAACGCAACGTCCTCCCAAAACGGAATTGACCGTTAATGAGGAGGTTACAAACAATGAGCATAGCCCACTAAAGTGGACATCTTAAAAGGAGACTTATGGAAGTGTAAATCACCGATTTTAATGAAACTTTGCATACGTGTAGAACATCGAAACATAATTGACAAGTATTTCTTTATTTCGTCAATGGTGCGGGTTTAAGGGTAGAAACCACCCTTTGAACTTTAGGGGTGGTCTCCAAGCATAGACAGACAACAACCATTTAATGTAGAAGAAGAAAATACTACCAGGAGGGTTTTAGGACAGCTGATGCACAATCTGACGTCAAAATTACAAAATTCACAATTGCGGATCAAATGTGGTGATTAAAATTACAAAAAGTCATCTGATTTGAAATGCTCTGCAGTTAGCCAAGAACAATTATAGTTGGTAGGGGTTACTGCGAGAAGGTTGCAGACCGATTTGAAACCCCTTTCTGTACTTATTTTAACGGGATACTTGATTAAAGTGAGTCTCTTCACCTCTCACTAGTCGGGGTGCTTATTGAAAGTGAGTCTTCTCGCCTCTACAACGTCACATGCAACGCCATCTACTCCAGGTGGCATTGAGTTATAAGTCTTTCGTTTTCAGGCCGCGACATTGCACAACACGGCGTTTGCTTACCTTTTAATTCTACCCATCGCGAAACTCTCACGCCGCAATCACTGGACCAACTAGTGTTGGCCATGAATCGACGAACCGTATTTTTCATTACAATAAAAAAACAATCGATGGTTCGACTTAATCGGTTGTTATATAATCGAGTCAAATTTTGATCCTACTTTCAGCCTCACTATTCCATTCAACAATCCATTTTAACGCCAAAGAAAGTGAAGTCGAAACTTTCCGGCATCAGCGGTTAAGTACGAATAAATGGTATTATCAGAATTAAACCTACTTTCCCAATTTAGCGTCTATTGCGTTATTCAAGGTTTAACACGGGACCCAATGAACCAAGATGAGGAACTGAATAAGAAGAGACATAGAACACCAGAAGAAGAAGAGGCGAGTAAAAGATATAAACACGAGAAAGAAGTAGAAGAACTGAAAGTACGTCTAGCATACGCAGAAGGAAGAATAATGGAATTGGAAAAGAACCAAGAAAAACTAGAAAGAGAAAACGCAAGACTTAGGGAATGCGAAATTAAGCTGGGGCAATGGCAAACGAAAGTAGAAGAACGGGATCATGATATCGATAAATTGGAAAGAACTATCGACGAATTAAAACAGGAAGCAATAACTGGTAGCTTCAGAGTCAACGAATTAGAAATAACCATCAGCCAGACAGAATCTAGAAGACAGGAGACAGAAGAAAAATTGCAGAGACAGGAAGAAGAAATACGAACATTGTACGCCGAAAATGGAAGGTTGAAGCAGGCAAAGGAACCAGCAAGGGAATCAGCGGTACCAGCAGTCAGCTTTGCAGACATGCTGAAGAAAGACACCAAGATACCGGAAAAAACCAGAATTATAGAGACAAACAAAAGAAAAACGAAACCAACTATCTTAATAAGACCCAAGCAAGGTGAAACACTAAAAGACACAAGGATGAGGATCACCAGAACGATACAAAGAAATGATCACATAAACTTCCAGATGATCCAGACTAAGACTGCACTGATTTTGCAGATGGCATCGACCCAGGATGAGGAAAAGCTACTGAACCATCCAAACATGAAAAATAACTTCGATATGTCCAACAGAAGTGAGAAGAAAAACCCTCTGATGATCATATATGGTATTCCCACCGAGATGAAGGAGGCAGAAGTCATAGAGGAATTGCTGGTGAGGAACCTTCAGAGTATTACAGATGAGCAGAGGCAACTCATTAAACCTAGGTTCAAAACAGGACCAAGGAATCAGGATCGATACCATCTAGTATTTGAAGTACCAAGACAAGTAAGGCAGATTTTGTTGCAGAATCCCAAAGTATATATTGGATACGAAGTCACTAACGTTAAAGACTATCTCGTTGTCACGACTTGCCTGAAATGTTTTGACTATGGTCATATAGCAAACTATTGCAAAAATGATCCCAGATGTGGAACATGCGGAGAAAAAGGACACAAGAAAAGTGAATGTAGGGACAAAGAAAAGAAAGTATGTCTACCATGCTATCAAAGGGGTAAAAAGTGCGGGGGGAAACAAGAAGACTGCCCTCAATATAAATTAAGCCTCCAAAGAACCATAGATAAGTTCGATTATGGCCCATAACTATGATCGAGCCGAAGTCCCGGACACTAAACCTAAAAAGAAACTCCCCCCGTGCAGACAAAAAAGAAGTCTGGAAAGATTATTAGAGTATAACAAAAGTAAAAAAATAGAATTCATAAATAATTGGCTATCAAATGGCTACACAAAATCAACAGAAAATTACCTCTCAATAAAGTCAGGTCATATTAACTTTGAAGAAAGTAACCAAATCGTCATACACTACATAAATCCTGAACTGCAGACCTTCCCTAGGGGTTTTGCGCAAATGATAGCCTTGTCGCATGACAGATTTGAGTTGGAGGAGATGGATCATGAAATCATAAACGTTCGTGATAACCAGAACCTCGAAATGTTTCTATCCAAGAATAGATATGGCTGTGGATTTGTGCATGTCAAGTCATCCAGGGAGGATTTCTTGGAGGACTTGAGTCTGACTTTGGAACTGCTGGCGCCTCTACAGGGAAATATCAGAAAGAAAATTACAATACCGGCAATTGGGATGGGCCTCTGGAGAGCAGATCCATATATGGTTCTAAGAAAAATAAAAGATTGGGAAAATAAAATAAAGAATATTGGATTGGAAATGATAATCAGTGATAAGGCCCTCTTTAGAACCATATCAGAAGTAATGGATAACATCAACCCAAAAAAAGATGATGAGAATGAGTATAAGGATTTAAAAGAAAAGGAAACTATGGATCTGTCAACAGTAGAGAGTGAAGAAGAGGACAAGGAAATGAACACCGATGAAATAGAAGGAACAGAGGAAAAACCCAACCCCAGGAAAAAGAGAAAAACATGGAGATTCTGGATCCCAAGATTTTACAGGAAAAAAGAAGAGCAGAGGATAACCCTGGTGGAGGAAGAAGCTGAGGCGGGACCTGGAACGGGGCCGGAGGCGCAGGGAACCCTGAAGGAAGAGAGACCAGAGGGAGAATTGGTAGAGAAGGAAGATAGAAGTAACCTAAGCTTCAACCCAAACAAATTCTATGAGGATCTACACCTAAATTATAATTTATCAAAACTGGAGGAACCACAGATGTTGACGGCGGCTCTCAGGATAGTAGTACGAAATATTCATCTACAAGGCAAATCAATAACCTTCCCGATTATCGAGGAAGTTGATAAAATCAGTCTTAGAGCAAACGGAATCACTACCGACCCGAAGGACTTGCTGAAGTTAATTGACAAAGTATTTGAGAGGAGAAAGGAGTCATTTCAGATGAATAACGTTTACAGGCAGTTTGTTATGGCATATGGACGAAATGTATTTAATCCGGTCGAGAAATTTCCTGCCTGCTACGTCCACACTAGACAACCGTAGGCATGTTGAAGGTGGTCCAAATCAACCTGGACAGATCGAAACTGGCAACTTCCGAAGTCAGAAATTACTGCGAAAAGGAAGAGGTGGACGTAGTTTGTATGCAGGAGCCTTACACGTACAGGGGAAAACTCATAGGAATGCCGACGGATGCCTTAACAATACTGCCAGAGGATCCCAATCCTATGGTAGCGGTGGTGGTATTTAACAAAGATATAGAAGCCTTGGTGCATCTAAAATACGTAGATAAATGGACATTATGTGTGGATTTGAGAAAGGGAAGCCACAAAATTACAATAGTGAATATATACTGCCAATTCTCCCTTCCACGGGACATCTTTGTACAGGGAATAGAAGATATTCTCAATGGACTATATAATGTGGATGTGATCATTTTGGGAGATTTTAATGCTAAATCTCCACTCTGGCACTGCCCTGTGACTGATCAACACGGAGAATTATTTGAGAACCTGATAGAACAACATAACTTAACAGTCGTGAACAGAGAAGGACAACCTTCAACCTTCAGGGGCAGGGCTGGAGTGGAAACAAATATAGACGTAACAATGACAAGGGGGAATATATATAATCATTTGTATGACTGGACCGTTGACGCATATGCAACCACAAGTGCCCACGGCGCCGTCCGCTTCGCTATTGATTACGAAAGAAACCAAAATAGTAAAGAACAACCAGAGGAAATCACTAAATTTAATTATAATGTAAATAAACTAAACAAGAAAAAAATTGTTGATGGCCTGATACTTCCACAAATAGTAGGAAACTGTAACCTAACAGAGCTAACAAACAACTTAGAAATAGCTACAAGAAACGCCATAATAAATTCAACACCCAGAGTAAAAAATATAAATCATAAAAGGAAGCCATTTTGGACAGAGAACCTGAACAAGCTAAGAAGAAAAATGAAGGCCAGCAGAAAGAGCTATAGGGCGGCTGGAGACCATATACTAAGAGCAAGAAGACTAGAGAACTATAGAAGCATCAAGCAGCAATTCGAAAAAGAACTCCGAGAAAC
>JAGDQP010052515.1:0-13767 GCA_022664845.1 Lepisma saccharinum | reverse complement strand
GGTGCAAAATTCTAAATTTTTTTACAAGTTTATATTTTATTTATTTATTTTTGTACTTGGAGGAGTTATTTTGTTCATAAATTACTATTTTATTTCCTAAAGTTATGTAAAGTGTGTATACTTTTGTTTTACAAATAATTAAAATTGTTAGACAAAACTCTTTTTTTTTAATTACGAACTATCAGTATCATTATTGTATTTTGCTCAAAATACATTATTATTTAGTTTTCGTCAGAGGTGACAGGCGGCTTCTTTTATGTCTGTAGTAATATTTCATATGAGGCCTGTAGAGTAGTAACGACATATGCGCAAATTGTTCGTTTCGAGATAACTGCATTTAAAGTTTCGCAAAGCTGTGTGTCACTATATACTGTCGCGACGTAAGCGCAACATTTCACTTGTATCCGAGAAGTATAAGCCAATTTGAATTTTATTTTATGACCTATAGGTATCTAAGGCTCAGGCCGGGATAGGGTGGGGAACAGCATGTTGGAAGGTAGACGGCCAGAGGCTGTTTCGTCGGTACCATCCTAGCACTTGCCTGGTGTGACTGTGGAAAGACCCTGGAAAACCTGTCAGGAGGTATAAGCCACTGAGACACTCAGTGGTTGTAGTGGACAGCTTATAGTATATGTTGACACAAAAGTTAAAATGAACATGTTGGCGTATACGTCGTTTCTCTTCTAGTGACTGATGTTTCTTCTCATTAGGCAAGCCCTAGTTGCTGTATTAAGAAGTCCGTCGTACTGAGATTGAATTTCACATATCTGAATGCATCATTGTATTAACTTTTACTTTGTCTTATTGCTATTGTTGTATGTGAGCTCCTTAGCTCTTATCTGTGGATACTCCCGTTAAACTATTTTATTGTACTGAAATTTATTTTATTGTACTATTTTATTGTATTTATTGCACCTGTAAACCATTTTACTGTACCCGGAATCACCAAAACTCCAACCGGTCTTCCCGTGAAGCTCTCTTCACATACACCAGTTTTACTCAGTACCATCCTAGTCTTCAAGTCCTCCACAAGCTCCTATAACCATCGAAACACTGCCCGCCACCTGAGACTGAAAGACTTCGTGTCTTAAAATAGTTACCGCAGAACAGACCTACGAATCATATCACGATCCTGATTAGAGCTGCACCCATTCAGCCACCTCTCTCAAAACCTGGAAACTACAATAAACGTCGCTGCAGAACGTTTATTGTTTTCTCACTCTTGCAACATACTCTTTCCTGCATTTGCATTTCCTCTTACATCTTACGTTGTTTCCTATGTTCAGCCTTGTACATTAAAGAAATCCAAACACCACTAAGCACCCATATAAGTAAGTACCGTTAATCTTCCTCCTAACCATGGCCACACTTTTCACTAAACCTTCCGTGTCAGCATTCTGGAAATTCTAAATTCTGATTTCGCACTTTTCACTAAACCTTCCGTGTCAGCATTCTGGAAATTCTCAATGCTGATTTCACACGCCACAGTTAAGAATAAAGACCACATGTATTGTGCTTTTTATCATTTCAATGTGTGTGTAGTTCCTGCACACCTTTCTGTGGCTTTAAATCTATATATTGTGCTTGGGGTCATCGATTCGATCCCTGCTTATGCCATGTGGGCTTTGTAGTGGACAAATACAGTGTGCATGGATTCTACCTGTTTTCTCCCACTTCATTCATTCGCCAACTCTAACAATTCTCCCATCATCATCCATCCGACCTGAGCCAAATTTGCCTAAAGACGTTAAAAACGTATTGAAATATGTTTATTTAGTGACGCAGAGGAGTACAGAAATTCTGGTAAGAGATTTGTAGCTATTTGTTTCGAATACATTTAATCTTTATTCGAGTTTTTTTTTCTTCTTTAAATTCAATATGCCCACCTGATTGCACAGAGAACCACCAGTCTTTCTATACAACCTTTCGGAGGCGAGTCTCTGCCTCCTTTCTCAAGATCAACATAAAGATATATTGTACAGTCAATGGATACCCTATAAAGACTACCTCAGCCCTCTCGTGCTTGGTACTATTAGGCAACAATGAAGTTCTTTCAGCGTGGAACTATGTGGTATGACATTTCTCTGTGGGCTAGTTGACGCAGCAGACCCTAACCAACGGCTTTATAGTGTATCCATTGACTGTACAATATATCCTTATCTTGACCTAGATAAAGGAGGCAGACTCGTCTTCGAAAGGTCTTATATACCAATACTAATTTGCGGTTCTCTGCATTCAGGTGGTCATTTTGAATTTGAAAGGCGTTGAAAACCACTCCAAAAATGATGGAAATTCCATCCTAACAAGATTAAATTTTCATCGAAAAAGAGCGAAAATAATCGCTACATATCGAGTGAAGTTCCATCCTAACAAGATTAAATTTTCATTGAAAAAGAGCGAAAATAATCGCTACACATCAAGTGATTTTCAATTTCAAAAGATTAAATTTTCATCGAAAAAGCGAAATTATTCGCTACACATCGAGTGATTTTCAGTTTCAAAACATAAAAGTTTCATCGAAAAACAGCGAGAATAATATCATCTTTTACCGAGTGAAAATTTCTCATCTTTTCGCCGATGAAGAACTTCTCAATAGAGTTTTGGTGGTCTCAAACCAACACCGAAACATATTGCAATTGGAATGGCTACACTTCAAAGACTTAGTGCAGTTATTTCATGCAGCTGTACGCAGCATAAGCTAGGAGTCAGTCTTGAGGATAGATAAAACAATAGCAAATGAAGCAATTAAGCGCTATTACAAAAATGGTGAAGTAATGGTTCCATCTAACTTTATAGAACTAAACTTCCTAGATACATTATAAAATGCAAATTACAACATTGGCATTAATGAAGAAACTCTAGATGGCAAAGTTACATTCCACGTCTCTCAAACTGCTGCTTTTAGACGAAGCTTGCCATTTGAAGAAACCTCTAATATTGAATTTCAACCAGGCAGGCCAAAATCTCTCCTTGTTTGACCAAGGATTTTTGAGCTAAGGAATGCTGAAGTGGAGAAGAAACCTACTCCCAAATTTCTGAACCAAGTAACATTAGAACATTTTGAAGTGGACACAAATCTAATTAGACATTCAGCTTACCAGGATCTCTCCTGGATTTTGTACATATTAGAAAACTCTGAAAATCAGATTTGGTCCTCGTAGAGTGGATTTAATCAACTCATCTCGAAACCAGATAAGTCAAAAACAGTAACAAGAGCTATACCTATCATAAATTCTCCAGCACACGATTATGACACAGTTTGGACAGTCCTTCAAAACTGTCACAAAATGATCACAATCTTTGAACAGAAATACACAGTCATTACATTTTACGAGCAATTGTACTGTAGAGCCAAGATGCTTCAATGGTAACATCAAGCTGAATGAAAGAATATAATAATC
This sequence comes from Lepisma saccharinum, assembly GCA_022664845.1. Lineage (NCBI taxonomy): Eukaryota > Metazoa > Arthropoda > Insecta > Zygentoma > Lepismatidae > Lepisma > Lepisma saccharinum. Next base: position 10,366 of record JAGDQP010052515.1, on the reverse strand, counting down.
CTTTTGGGTGGATTTCATGTTCAGATGAATTTCGCCAAAGTCATTGGCCAGCATATGACTGATTCTGGTCTGAAAGACATTCTCTAGAGCAGTGGAGTATTTGGCAAGAACACGTCATAGAATATCATGAAAGGGACCATGTGGCTCGTGCGCACAAATTAGCATTAGAAGCTTTGTGGAGAATTTTGTGGCCACAATTTCAGCAGTGGGTCGAAGATAGTGGCAGAGTGATAAACGCTGTTTTGAACTTGAAAGTCTAGTGACGAAACACATAAAGAGTGATCAAATTGACGCAGCAAAAGCAAGCTATGGAGAACTTGTTGTAAACATTGAAGGAATTCAAGACCTTCTTGCAGAGTACGATAATGAAAACAATGGCAGGCTAACCTTTACTTATTGGAGACAATATATGGAACTTGTATCTATTCTACTAGCATTCACACGTGCCTTGAGAAGTGGTGAGCGGAATTTATATATGAATGAATTCAAAAGCACGATGCCATGGTTTGCAGTTTATGACCACACTAATTATACAAGATGGGGTGCTGTATTCATCGCAGATATGGCACATCTTCCTCACATATCACCAGAGGTTTATAAAGGTTTCTTAGATGGTGATTTTGTGACCAAAGAGAATACGCACAACATTAGTCAAGTACGGTTTGATCTTCGCCTAGAACACATAAGCAAAACTGGGAAGGCGCCTGGAAGGTTGATAGGCATTAGTAGAACAAAAACAGCTCGTAATCTTTGTTCAATCATCTTTAGCAGAGGATATCAGATCATTTTTGGGCTTTTTCAAGAGGATGTTGATGATGAAATCACTCAGAAAGACTGCAATACATCAAGGATCGAAAGGGATTTCACCAACGTTATGAAACTTGCTGATCAGTTTCAGAGCCACCATATCTTTCAGAAGGAACACATTTTATGCTCTAGTGCCGCTGGTAACTGGTGATATTGCTCCAGAAGATATAAGGAAGGACCTTGCAAATGCTTGCAGGATAGGAAAGCAAATGCTGACTGGTTTTGTGAAAAATCAACTGGTTACAGGAAATATTGACTTCTACGACAGGTTCCCAAAAAGAAGGTAAAAACATTCTCTAATCTTTACTGTAATTATACGAAGTTCCAACAGCTTAAAGCAAGACTATTAAGTCTGACAGGCATATTTTATGGCGCATCGTAGCATCAATGGAAAGTGGGAGGGACATACATATTGTTGAACTTCTCCTAAAGGAGCTGTGTGCAGTTCCTCTGTCACTGGCAACAACAGATCATACATTAAGATTTACCCAGAAATCTGAGAAAGCTACAATACTTGCGTGTAGTGTTAAGGAGAGGGATGGCCCTTGTAAGAGCGTTTGGAAAACCATCAAATCCAACAACATTTGGCGAGTACGCTAGGGTGTTCATCTTAACGGAAACGTCACGAGAGTTGATGTAATATTTGAACAATATCGTCAGGACTCTATCAAGGCTAGTATAAGAGCAAAACGTAACACTGCAGTACACAGTGTTCGCTCTATTTTTAACAACAGGGAAGTACAGTTACCAACCAACTGGAATAGCTTTATTCAAATGGATGAAAACAAAGCCAATTTGACAGTTTCTGTAAGATGAACTTCAAAGGCAGATTCACCTTTATTGTCAGGAAATCGTTATTAGTGGAGGATTTGAGGATTAAGAGAAAGTTGGGTCACTTGCTGGAAATGATGTATCTCACCTGCAAGCTGATCATGAGGAAGCTGTAACACGTATTCTGTTACATGTAGCCGATGCAACAATCAAAGGATATGAGAGACTTATTATCCAATGTAGGGATACAGATGTCCCACTGCTTCTGCTTGTGTTTGCAAAACAACTAAGTCCTGAAATTTGGTTGAAATCAGGGACAATGAGGAAACCGTGCTACATCAAGGTTCATGAGATCAAACTACCGGATGAGATTCTGAAAGGTTTGCTGGCATTTAATGCCGTCACTGTATGTGATACTACCAGTCAGTTTACAGGCATTGTAAAAGAAATCTATATGGAAAGTATTCCAGTGATTTCGGCGAAGAAAAGTTGTTAAGCGAGTCCACTCTTTTGTCATTAGAACAAGTTGTACACCGTCTTTATGAACAGAACTTACCAAGTACGGATCGCTGCGCTGTGTTTCGGAAGTTCGAAGTTCGCTGAATTCTATGTTTTGGAAATTGACAAGTAATATTGACTCACTGCTTCCAGCGAAGGATGCCTTGACTCTACATGCAATGAGAGCTCAGTATCAAACTAAGGTGTGGAAGCAGTCATTGAGGATACATAAAAACCTACCGTCACCTCATCAGTGTGGATGGAAGTAATAGATCGTATGCTAGTTCCACAACTATTACCTACTCATCCGTTACAACCCAGTTGCCCGGAGTTAACAATGTGTGGAACGCAAGGAAAGTGGCAGTAAATGCAATACTAGACATTGTTTGTGTAGGAAAGGAGGGATGTTTTGCACCAGGGTGTGTGAATGCAGTAGTTCAACTTGGTGCAAGAACTATCCAGACAATAAATCTGACTAATGTCAACAGAGAACTGGAATTAAGCAGCAAATCTTTGTTAATTGTTAGCTAATTAGTTTCTAAGAAAATTACATTAATGTCGTCCTACATATCATCTTTTCGTGCTTAAAAACAAACAATTAAAATGTAAAACACAAAACGTTTATGTGAAATATAATTTTGTACTGAAGTTGCAGCTGCAACAATATAGCTGACATTTCAAGATAGTAGAAATGTAATTAATATTATTACTTTACTAACTTCTATAATAATTATAAACTTTTATTACGCTAATATTGGAAAATCATTTTGAACTCATCCTGCAGAATGACCATCAGCACCACCTTTTACAAAAATAAACTTAGGTTGAGAAAAAGGTCCGTATATTTTTCGTGACGAAAAGCTTCCTAAAACGATATATCGCACGAACCTTTTCTCATTTAAATTTGTTTACCTGAATTTAAGATGGCTGACTTCAAAGTTTTCGCCATGGCAGTACTACATCCTATCGGGTTCGACCCGACAACCATTATCTGTACGCAAAATATGGCCTCATTCTCTCCATCCATTTTAAAGTTACACGGACGTATCCAGAAGTTCGCCCATTCAGTAGGTATCCAGAATATAATCTTGTGACTAATGACGTCAATTAAAATCTTTAGACGAACTTTTCAGAGTGACAACCACCCAAATACGTTTTTTTAAGGAACAGTTCTATGGAAATAATATATTTGTCTGCTTTTAACAAAACATGTTAGCAAATGTGATTTTGAAGCCCTTTTCTAGAATTGGCATCCCTTATCTGAAGTCCTACTGTTCTTGCTTTTGCTTCCAATTCTTTATACACCTATACTAATCTTTCTTTTGATCTAGTAATAATACCTATGTCATCGGCATAGGCGCATACACTGTAACTAATGATCGTGAAAGTATGTACCTCCTACCAAGAAAATTATACGGTTTAACGTATTTCTAGAATAATGACAGGAGACCATTTTCCTGTCAGACTACTTGTGGCGGGCATGCGCATTGGAGAAAAAAATCACAATTGCGTATATTGATGGCGCGTCAGTTTGGTTGTGTTGTGTTGTGCTTCGTGTGTTGTGTGTCGTTTTCGAATGTGATACACTATTACTGTTTGTGTTGAAGATATCTGGAAATTCAAAGCTAAGAAAGGTAATTTATGGGAAAGCAACATGTTAATTTGTGAACGGTGTGCAGTAAAAAACAAAACTTTAGTTGGCTATGTGAAACGCAATATCTCTTTTTCAGAACCATTCCCCGGCCCAAAGAACACACGTGGAAGGACTTCCGGTACGCTCTTGCGCAGGCAAGTAGCACAGACAAGCGCTTCTTCGGCAGCTCCCAGGTTAGTCCAGTGTTAATGCATCGGGAAGCTGATCCGGAGGTACGTGGATCGAACCTTGGAGTGGTTACTTTTACTTTTTAAAAAAAAGAAAATTAACTTCTTTTATGAAAATACGCATTAGGAAATTTAATAAAAGAAGTGATTTAATTTACCAAATAAAGACCACTAAAAGCTAGGAGCGGGAGTTTATAAATACGAGCCATATTATTTTGCTACTAAATATACGGTCAGCCGCTTTTATATTTTAGGGTAATCGGTTGGCGAGAGTTGACGATAATCGGTCAGTAAATTTAAGGCGAAATATTTAACTGTGTATTTGGCAGAATTTTGTGAATATTGTTCTTCTCTGATCGATGTCTTTAACGGCGTAGTGTAGATCAAGTATAAACAATGTTGTTGATAGGGTATCCCCCTGTTTCACTCCTTGATTAAAGTTTGGATATTATCCATAGTCATTTTAACTAGTCTGCTTAATTTCAGTGGAATCCCCATATCCTTTAATGCTTCGTGTAGTTTCCTCCGGATTATGCTGTCGAATGCTTGTCTGAAGTCTATGAACAGAATATGCAGCTCTGACCCATGCTCAATATACTTTCCAATATCTGCCTGATTACGAAGATCTGATCTATTGTGCTTTAAGTTTTTCGAAAACCATATTTGTATTCCACTATTGTTTCTTCCGCTATCTTGCTAAGTCTATTGTTCAGAATATTGGAGAAAACCTTATAAGCTGTATTCAGGAGGGTAATGCCTCTGCAGTTGGCACGGTTATTGATAGAAAAGATTATCCAGGAATCACATCAACTGCTATCGCTACATGTCGACTCTCAAAGCCAGAGCTTGAATATTATAAGTCAGGCAGATTAATTAGCGATGAGAAGCTTCCACAAAAATAAAACAGAGTGCTATTCCCTCTGCGCTTACTGTTCGGTTTCCTTAGTGACTATAAAGAAATTATATTGAAGGGTGGTTTGCGAATAGCATTTAAGAGGAGTGAAAATAATAATGTTTTATTTTATCGGTGGAAAACAGAGATAGCGGATGCTACTGTAGATGATATCACACTACCTCATGCGGGTAAGCTTGTGGTCACATCAACGGAACTGGGAATGCCAATTGTTGAATATGAAAAGAGTTATGCGATGAAACGTAAAGCTGATATATTTCGAAACCCTCCAATACCAATTCAGTTTCATACATATCAAACCATTCAACGATATGTTTCTGGTTCTTATTTAGAATATGATGTACCAACGCAGTTTTATATGCCCGATTTCGTAATTGTTCTCTTTCAAACTAGTCATGATGACGATACACAACAAAGGGATGCTACTAAGTTTGACCAATGTAAATTTAAAAATATTTATTTAAAGAATGACAGTAATGAAATATTCCCTCGTGAGAACTTAAATCTAGATATCACAAAGGTTGATTATCTTAAAATGTATCATAACTATACAGCATTTAAGCATGTGGCTCAAAAAATACTGATAAGTTTTATTCACCAACAGAGTTTATCCAGAATCTCCCCATGTATGTTATTAACACTAGTAAACGAAAGCAAGTGGTAGTAAATGAAAAAATCAAATATTAAAATTATAGTGGACTTTAAAGAATACCTTTTGTATTGTGATAGTAATAGCTCAAACCTCGTATATTTATGACGTGAAGAATGAAAGAGTACTAGAACAGTTTTAATAAAAGTAACAACACAATTATTTCTAAAATAACCATAATTTAAACCAAGTGTGCTTTCTAATTAAAAAATAAAAACGGTTCTGGGCTATCATTCTGGTAACCGCCTTATGTAAGATTCAAAGTGGTTCTTAGTGCAGTGCAGCATAGTAGTGTAAGTGTGAGTAAAGTAGAAGATCAGTGCTGCCAAATCTACAAAATATTTTTTGTCTTTATAGAAGCATTATATAAGTTATAAAAACGTTTCTAAATTAGTTCTTCCATGTTCTAATACTAAAGCTCTATGGTTCTATTGCTCTAACGCTCTCTCTCTCCCTCTCTCTCTCTTTATATATATAAAGTATGAATCTTAATAGCTATAATTTCTTTAGTAATAAAATTATTAATTTGGCAACGCTGCAAAAAACCTTTTCTATGATTTCGTAATTGGATAGGCAAAATACATTATAAGCATCTGGCTCCGTTTCCCCACTTTCGTACTTCTTTTATTCTGGGTTTAAGTAATCCAATTTAGTCCTTGCCACGCAAATGTACACTCGTTTATATGTGTTTAGTCTAATTTGTGCATTTCCTGTTACAGCATTGGACTTATTTGTAAAATGTGTAATTTTGCTGCGTTTTCAATGCAATATCTTTTTTATTAATCCTAAATGTAATAATAAAACTAAATTAGTATCGCACAGGATTTTTGTGAGTGTTATTTGCAATGAAGTGGTTATTTAAAAACATTAGCCTCTTTCTTCTACACTTTTTAAAGTATTTTAAAGAGGGATACCTATATACTAATTAAACAATGACAAACAAATGTAGAGTATATATTTTATTACTACTAACTAAACTCCATATTCATTACTCCGCACGGAATAAGTTCCTGAGAGTTGTTGATCAGGCAAGTAATCCTGGTGACAAGTAAAGATGGAATATTGAATTTTTGCTTAGAAACTTGATATAACCATTAACTTTCACTTCTTTCGTTATGAATGGTAATAATTAGTTGGGAAATGCAATGAAATATCACATTCTCTACAACTTACAATTACCTCATTGACTCAGTGATTCACAATCTTGATCATATCGTTAGATATAGTTTACGTAGCTGTGACTTTAAGGCTGGAATTAATTATTCTTCCTTGAACCTTCTTTTGTAGCCAGGATGAGCTAGATGAACCATAAGAATAAAATTAATACTGAAGTACAGTAAAGCTGACCTGTGAGAATTTTGGGTGAGCAAGGGGAATATTTTTTAATACAGCAGCAAAAACGCGAGCCGCCCATCACCAGACGTCTGGCTGCTTGTGGCATAAGGGTGGGAGTACGTCAGGAGTAGCTCTTCAGCTGACGCAGAAAAAGTGTAATTTCGCCTGCGGCTGCGGGCCGTCGTCGAATTGCTCATGGAGTTCGGATCGTGTGACGTATCAATCTGCCCGAATTGCGGCTTCTGTTTCTGAACATTCTCAAGGTAAAACCCCTAAAAACACATTTTCATTTAAAAATAAATGTTTAAAATCTGCATTGCGTCTTCTTAGTTACTGCAGTTTATTCATTTATCAAGATTTAAACATTTCCTCATTACATTAGTAGGAAATGTAGGTATTCATGTTGACAATGCTTATTTGAATGGCATAGGGGACAAACTGTAGGTATATTTATCGACAATGCGTGTGAAAAATAACACACATTCTTAAGTAATGTTGTAAATAGTCCAAATATAATGTCTAATTGGCTATTTTGTTTTGTTGAAAGTAAATAGTGCTCAAAAAAATAACCTAACTAACACACTCAAGAAAATTGATTGTTTATACCATTCGCTCGGTAAAAAAAATATCAAGCGAGCGCCTTTCAGTAATGTGGTGAGGTAGGCAATTACACATAAAATTTTGATTATTTACTACATTATAATTATAATTAGTAGTAAATAATTATAAAGTATTAAATAATCAAAATTGTATGTGTAATTGCCTACCTCCTTCTACCACATTACTGAAAGGGAGGGAATAGTCATAAGAAGAACCTAACCAATTAGATTGGTATCGTTCGCTTGATTTTATTTTACCGAGCAAATGGTATAAACAATCAATTTTCTTGACTGTGTTAGTTAGGTTATTCTTTTGAGCACTGTTTACTTTCAACTAAACAAAGTAGGCAATTAGAGATTATATTGGATTATTTACAGCATTACTTAAGAACGTGAGTTATTACCCATACGCATTGTCGATAAATATACCTAAATTTTGTTCTAAAATATACCTTATGCCAGCATGAAATTCATTCTATTTATATGCAACGGTTGTCCCTTCTATTTATATGTAACAGACATGGCATTTGTTATGTTCATTTAAGCGCCATATTGTTCTCAATTTATACATAACATGAGCCCTTCTATTTATAAGTAACAATATTACATTCATCTTATATGTAAAAAACTATTTTTTACGCATATTTAAGCGTCACAATCTTTAGAGTGTAATCTAAATAAAAATGGTCGACATTTGTCAATGTGACAGCTGAACGTTTTTAATGTAGCATAACTCAAAAATTGTTATTTTTTAACGAAATTTATACATGTTCCTTACCTTATGGGCTATAAGTTTTGTTTGAAACGTTTTTCTCTAACTCTCATGGTTAAAGAGCTATAAGCTAAAAAAGAATTAAAAGATCTTTTGAAGACACACTTTTCTTAAACACTTTATACTAAAAAGTAAAAATAATTTATTGTATGCATGACCAAAAAGAAAAGAAAAGCATGCGGCGCTCTCTCATATACAGTCACTTTATAAATTCTTCAATTGGCACGCTAGATGCTTTTGTTTTTAGTTATACATAAACAAAATTGTTTTTTTTTTTTATTTTTAGTACGAATTGTTTAAGAAAAGTGTCTTTAGAATGTTTCATTATTATTAATTTCGAGTTATCTCGGTGTTCAGATATATTTTCTCAAACTAATTCTTTGTGACCCAAACCCTAAAATGTTCTGCAACAAGTCAAACCTAGGATCACTGCAATATAGTATTTATGTTAGGATTGTGAAATTATGAAAGTAAGAATGGAATATTGTAATGTCACCCGACTTACGTCGCTGTGCAAATTTTCATCATTGTTTGACGTCGGGATATGAGCTAAATTTACGATGCAAAATTTGAGGGCACCATGAGCCATAGTGAACTAAAAAAAGAATGTTGAAAATAATTAAATGAACTTTTTAAAGACATATTTTTCTTTAAAAGTAAAAAATAATTTTGTTTATACATGACAAAAAGAAAAACATATGTCGATCTCTCATATACAGTCACTTTATAAATTCTTCATATCGCGCGATGCATGATTTTCTTTTTAGTCTTGTATAAACATTATTTTTTACTTTTTAGTATGAGGGGCTTAAGAAAAGTACGCCTTTAAAATGTGAATATAACTAGATTGAGGCCTTGTGTCCATACTTAATATAATTAAAGCAAGTTGACAAGGCTATCACACTTAACTTTATTTTTAAAACACACAGCCAGCGTAACGGTTTCAATGTTCTAACATCTTCCTCAGAGGACTTATTAAAACACACTCCATGTTTTTAAAATGTTTTTTTTTTTATTATTATTTTATTAGTTATTTCTGTATTCGGATACATTTTCTCAAGCTGTTTTGTGACCCAAATCATAAAGTGTTCTACATCCAGTCAAACCCAAGATTGATACAGGCTAATAATTATGTTAGGATAAAGAAGCCCATTTTAAAAAATGTTTAAATATGCTTGTAAAATATATTTCAATATTTAGAAATTTATGAAAGCAACAATGGAATATTATAATGTCACCCGATTTACGTCGCTGTGCAAAATGTCATCATTTTATGACGTCGGGAAATGAGTTAAATTAACGTTGCAAAATTTGAGGACACTACGAAAGATTGTGAAATAAAGAAAAGAATGTAAAAATGAAAAACGGCTGTCATTTTCCAATAATGTTGTAACTCGAAAAGTATTAACTTTTCACAAAATTTGTACACAAAATGTTATGTTCCTGACATTATAGGCAACAATTTTTATTTGATAATTTTTTCTCTAACTTACACTGTTAAAGAGTTATAATCTAAGGAAAAATGGTCGTCATTTTTCAACGTGACAGTCGTATGACTTTAATATAGCTATAACTCCAAAAGTATTAACTTTTTACACAATTTAAACATAATCTTTTATGTTTCTTACATTATAGGCTACAATTTTTTTTTAAGTCTTTCTCTAACTCTCACGGTTAAAGAGCTATAAGCTGAAAAATAAAAAACGGCTGTCATTTTCAAATAGTATTTTGATGTGTATAATTTTACTGTAGTTCGTAAAGTATTAACTTTTCACAAAATTTGCGCATAACGTTTCTTGTTCCTTACAATGTAGGCTACAATTTTTAATTGAGTACTTTTTCTCTAACACTGTTAAAGAACTGTAATTTAAGTATTTTCCAATGTGACAGCTGTGTAATTTTAATGTAGCTATAACTCGAAAAGTATTAATTTTTCACAAGATTTGCACGAGATCTTCTATGTTCCTTATATTATAGCCTACATTATTTAATTGAAACGTTTATCTCTAACTCACACTGTTAGCGTTATATAATCTAATATATATAATCTAATATATATAATCTAAACCTATCAATGGTTCAAACTTCTTTTTCGACTAAACTTGGTAGAGAAATAAGATACATTAGAAAACTACCAGAAGGTATGATTAAAAGTGCGCTGTAAAAAGTGGAAACACGAAATGGATGAAAGTTACTCCGCT
>JAGDQP010052514.1:2905-13767 GCA_022664845.1 Lepisma saccharinum | reverse complement strand
CAAAAACATGTCCTCCTCCCTACCCTTTTAAGTATGCAGCGAGGTAAAAAAAAATACGAAATTTCTTTTCCAGATTATGCAATTTGCTTTTGAGAAATGAAGCATGTATTTTAGAAAAATAAAGGACGTTAAAAAATGTTCCTAACAACTACCGCTGGACAAAAAAAAAAGAAGTAAAACGATCAAGTACACAACTATCTCTATAAATATGTTTTTCGAGTTTCAAATATTAAATTGGCTTTATTTATGGTAAATTATGAAAGGCCCTAGCCAAACTTTACCCATGCTCTGTTTACCTCATCCCGGCCTCTCTCTCTCTCTCTCTCTCTCTCTCTCTTTTCTTTCTTTCTCTCTCTCTTCTCTCTCTCCCACTCTCTTCTATTCTCTTTCTCAATATCTCCCTCTCTCTCTCTCTCCGGAAGAGAAGGAAGAACAAGGAAAGGGAAAGAGAGAGACAAAGAGCTTTTTTTCTCTCTCTCACCTAGCCGCTGTAGCTCAGTAGTAGAGCGTTTGCGTACGATTTGGGAGGACCTGGATTCGATCCCAGCGGTCGACCATCCTGACTCGATTTTCCAGGGTTCTTCCTGTCACACCAGTCAAATGCCAAGGCACCTTCCCGAATCCTTTCCCCTCCCCTATCCTGGCCTGTGCCTTAGATGTCTAAAACCCATAAATAAAATTCAAAAATTCAATTCTATCTCTCCTTTCTTTGTTTTTTCTTTGGCTCATGGCGGAAAGAGGTAGGCAGAGGATGGGGAAATACCCAGAGCCTTTCATAATTTACCATCCCGGCATCTCAGTTTCAGATGCATCACAATAACGAAATCAGAATTCTGTGTCTTTCAATCTGCGATCGAAATCAGATGAATCCATTGGAACGGATATCCGAAACCCTGAAAATGCGAGTTTCGGATAGCCGGATCCTTTTGGATCCGGATCTAATCATCTCTACTCAACAATTTTCGAATTACATCAAAATGTTGCTTAAATGCATTTTGTTGCTGGCTTTTATCCCATCCTCAAAATTGTCGCTGGGTTATTGACATTGTTAATTGTCTCCACGTGAAGTTGGCAAAGCTACAGCAACTGTGTTTTCATTCAGGAAAGGACTAAACAGTACCCGATTAGAGCGGACCGCAGTGGATCAGTGATTAGAGCGCTTACCTCTGGCGCTTAGGATCGTTGGTTCAAACCCTTCTCGTGCCATGTGGGCTTTGCGGTGAACAAACATCGTGTGCGTGGGTTCTCTCGTGTCCTCCCACTTTCTTTATTCCGCCAATTATTCCATCATCATCCATCTTCTCTGAGCCTAAGTTGCTTAAAGGCCTTAATTCAAATTACCTGATTACAGAACAATAATTTATCAAGATGCGTTCTCTTTCTTGATTTCGAAATGAGTCTGTGCGTTAATGTAAATGCTTTAATCTCTTTCTTTCTCATGTCAGGTTTTTTTTTTTCCTTATTTGAGATCGCCAATATTTCATTGCTTATCTCTCGTGTAAATATATACTATATTATTACACTGGCAAGGTAAAAAATTGACCTTTGCACCTATTTGCTACCGACCGGGTGGTTGTCAATTTTTATGTATTATTTTCAATGTTTACCTAACACAAGGTTCTTGTGAAAAATGGAATTAGATCTATTGTTTCGAACTGCACGGTTGCAGAACAAATTCCTCAATAAAAATCTTCAAATTTATGGGATGCCTTGACTTCGTAACCATCTACTAGGGCTGGAAGAGTGTTAAGGTGTGAGGACTCGAGGAGTAGTCTATATACACAGAGAATTGACGTGCCGCGGTGGTGTAATGGACAGCATACCGAGCCTACAACTGGAAGATCCTGGTTCGAGTCCCGGTCGCGGCGGTTGTCAATTTTTCTGTATTAATTTCAATATTTACCTAACACAAGGTTCTTGTGGAAAAAGGAATTACAACCCTAATTATTATAGATAATTACGCCTAAAATTATACTATCTTTTGCATATTAACCAAAATTATGGGTAGGGGTCCTGGCCAACCCCCTAAATACATACGTCCATGAGTTCTTCCATATCGCTCAATATCATTGTTTTTCGGTTGATATTGTTCGGTATTTCAATATTATTCCGTATTTCGGGATGTTGATATCGTTCGGTATTATCGATATTTCGGTATATCGGTATCGTTCGGTATTTCTGTATATCGATAATTGTTGGTATCCAAAACATACCGAAAGTCGGTATGAAAATCTCAATACCAAACACCCCCTAGTAAGTATCCATACTTGTACCTAGATACATTGACCAACTGCTACCTGAACCTAGGTACAATTTAAGTGCTTGTATCTGTACTCAAGTACAAACGAAGAGTACCTAAACGAACACTTTATCTACTGTATTTGTATTGCATTTATATAATTCTCATATTGCATTTTATTTTTGCATTTGTTGTAAAATCGAACATGACAAGCCTGTTCATACCATACTTTGCGTGACTCGTGGACAAAAATAAATTTAAAAAAATGAATTTATTCACGAGTTCAACAATAAATAACCTCTGGGGGTCTTTTAAGAAAGTCACCTACAAACTAAGGAGAATTTCAAACTTAATTAAAAGATTAACTCTTTGTAACAGATTTGTCAATAACAGTTAGAAACCTTGGTTGGAACAACATTCTAAGTGATCAATTTGAAATTCAATGTTGTACTGTACCTATACAAAAAGATGTTAAGAGTATAGTTTTTAGTAAGTACAAACTAAAATTATTCATTCGTAAATGAAACACTTAGATGGAGGTGTGTTTTTACAGCTCCTTGTAAATTTTATTGTACGTTACTTAAATTGTATCTACGAGGCTTCATTTCGCCTATGATTTGTGAACACGATTATCTGCAATCCACTAACAAAAAAAATACTTGAAAAAATCTTCAACATACTGATTTTAATTACTATGAGATCAAGACGAAACAATTTCCACCACATACAACTTCACACGATGCTTAAAACTATACACTAAACTAAATCCAATTATGACAATACAAAGGTTGTGGAAATCAGAAAGCAGATGAACCAGGTTTTCTTATTGGTTTCTTGAAATAAACACACTCACCTGTCGCTTCGTTTCACTGTTGCCTTCAGTTTGATGAGGTACATACAGATATGGGTAGATCTTCACCGGTTAATGATTTGGAAATATCAAGTCAGCCCTCACTCTGAACCAACTTTTTAATGTGTTATGTTAACTAAACGTAATAATTTGAGTAAATAGCATGAAAGGTATTTTCATCTATGAAAAACTGAAATAGGCATTAACACACAAAATAGGCATTATAAGCACTATAAAATCCCTCTTAGTCACTATCTATTGACTTGAAACCAATTGAAAACACTACAGTTTCCAAAGAGGGGAAAAATATAGACAAATATAAAGAAAAATTCGTGCTCTAGTTACTAGACTAAAAATAAGTCCACTAAGTGTCTTATCAGTGTTGGCCACGTTTGGAATATAACTAAAGAAAATTTCCTAAGTTATCATACGACAACTGTTACAACAATTCCGCTTAAACAAATAGTAAATATAGAGCCTACTTATGTACTTTACTCGAAACTTGTACATAATCAATAAAATATACTCCAAATTGAAAATTTAGCTTATGCAAGAAATAGGTCTTCGAACACCTAATAATTTACAAATAATATAAACAAATCACTTAGAGAATTGAGTGATGTTTTCACAAAACTTGGCAACTGCATTTTTTCGAATTTCAGGTTTTAACTTATTCTAATGTTTTTGGTTCAGAAAAATAGGTTTTCTGGTTCACCTATTCAATTCTAAGATTCCAATATGTAATATTTTTATATAAGGAAAAATACATCGTGATATGGGGGTATTTTAAGAAACAGTTCTTCTAAAGAAAACTGTTTCTGTAGCTACCGAGTTTTGTGAAAACGCCCCTCAGTCGTTTTCTCTTGTTCCTTGTCAAATATCATGACATTAGAGTCATATATTAATATTAAGAATGCAAGTGAAATGTGGTAATCCGCAGTTAAAAGTGTAATTCTTGACGAAATTCATACACACTTCTGACTTTCTAATTTTTTTTATTAATTTAGCCACTTCGTTGCACACTATTTTTTCTTTTCTTTTTTAGTATGCTGGTTTAGTATCTCTAACAAGTACGCCACTGAACTGCGGTCCTGCTTTACGTGCTCTGGTAGGTAGACCAAGCTATGAGAAGTTGGTATTGCTGATGCCTGTGGGCTATCCTGCGGAAGATGCAACGGTTCCAGATCTTCAAAGAAAACCTCTCAGTGAAATTTTTGTGCACATGAACTAACTTTCGAATGCAGTTGTAGTTATAATATCATACAAATAGCAGAATATTGTACAGTGTGAGAGAAGAATATGTGAAAATAGATAACGTTTTGCAATTCATGTTTGTTAAGTTGTTTTGTCGTGTAATATAAGTAAATTTAAACTCCTACAATGTATTAGGCACTAGATTAGACTAGATTATAAATGTGTATATAAGTGTTGATGTATAATAACATTTCATTATCTATACGTGAGAAAGACTAAATATCAGGATATGAAATTATCTACTATTGTGTTTTTTAAAGGTTGATAACTTTAAGAAAAAGTTTTCATTTTTTGTGTTTACATCACATTTATCTCTGCACCCAACTTCTATTGTTTTGTGGCTTCTCCACAGAGTTACTGTAGACAATGAAAGAGTACATTGAATCCATAAACAAAAACGAATCAACGTTCCTGAGTTCTATATAAAGTATAGGTCTTTGAACTTTGTGTCGTCTGTTTAATAGTAAAGAAGGGCTAGTTGTGTGATAAATTTATTTTGCTGATTAAGTTTTTATATTTAGAAATAAATTGGATAATAAGGCATTTCACACAACAGATAAGAAGATGTTGAACCACAATTTTACATTCAACTTACCCAGGAGCACAAGGCTACTTTAATGTTGAGAGAACCTGCAAATATCTTCCATTTCTACGTTATATCAACCAAACGGTGAATGAAACATCGGAAAGGAGGACATTTACAGACTTTTTTTCAACATTTAAATTAACATGTGTGCTATTAGGATATGTATAATTGTTATCGATATGTAAAAAAGCCCAGTTCCCAAAGACAATTCAACTAAATCACAACATTAGAGAATCGATAGCTGATACTTGAAACAATATTCTATTGTGAAGTGGAAAAGATTGGCTTTCCAACGCAAAGTGATGTATTTTAACAGCCATCAAAACCGGTGTACACGAAGCCTCCTCCGTGACTTACTGCTCAAAGCTATTGGCTCTTTTTGTAGCTGTGCGATATCGAAATTTTTATATAAACTTACAATATTTTGTCGATATCGACATTGCATTAACATTTCGATATTGCCAATATGTTCAATAATGATATATATGTCACATATCGATATCAATGTTTCTATATGCAAAAATTGTAGACTTGTATGTATATAACTTTGCCGTTGTAAAGTGTATAAACCATTTTGAATTGTTCTGTATATATACTAAGATTTGTTTTCGTTTTCTTCAATCACATTTGTGAATCTCTGGATGGTGCCTTAAATTAAATCTACGATCGATGCTTTCGGTATCCCTTCACAAGGACTCAATCAGTACAGGAACTTTACCCCGGAAGTCGTCATCAGTTTTAACTCAAGTGCGTGTCGCGATGCACTACTCCATAAAGAACACTGACAAGCAGCAGCTAGGGGTTGCTGGCTTGATCTAGTAGTTAAGGCGTCGGATAGCTATTCGGGTAACCCGGCGAGGTGATATTAAACAGAAGAGTTACTTTTTTCTTCATGTATATATACGCATTTTCAAACTTTACGAAGCTAACTGCCATTGGTTAAGTTAGATTAGCAAAGTCAGGTTAATTTTTTTCATTATATGCGATTCACTCACTCGCTGTTAGTTCACCGCAACGCTAACCTGCCCTTCCAGGGGGTAAAGTTCCTGTACCGATTGAGTCATCCTTCCCCTACGTTCAACGTAAGATTAATGTAAAGATTAGCTGTAAACTAAAATAAACTTGCGTTTCATTTGTTGGCTTTTAGACACCTTTGCTTAGACCTGGATAATGGAAGGGAGATAAAATGGGAAGGAAGTTGGCTAGGTTTAAGGTGACCTAGTGGGACTGAGAAAGGCAGGAAATAGGTGATAATCCAGGATTTATTTGTAGTAAAAAAAATGTTTGTTTGATGTTTGCTATGAACTTATTGGCACTGAATTCGATAAACTTCATTATAAAATGCTTTTTGAAGAGTGGAAGCGTAGGATAAGAGAAAACAGTTGCGAAAGAAACAGTAGAAAAATGATTAGGTAATATTAAATGTTCATAGCATATAAACATACTTTCCGTGACTTTTACAAATTATATCATCCCAACGTTGGAAAAAAAAAAGTTTGCTGCACTATTTAATTGACCTTCTATACTGAATTCCTTGGAAATGGTTCAAGAAAGTCCTTACTTATGCTTTATGGAAATTGAAGAATTTCCGTATAAGCACAGAGTACACGCAAAACAATCAGAATTGTATATTTTTAAGTTCCTCTTGCTCATTTCAAAAGATATTTCGACTGGTTGTAATCTTCGTAATATTAATCACTCATACATGAATCAGAATAGAAAACTAATTATTCACACATTAAAAGGCAAGGCACGGTAATTAAAATTTCCTAATTCTAATTAGAGCATTCAATATGATCTTCAAAACCATAATTAGTTTGTATGTACTCCTCAGAAAGCAATAAATACATCTGAGGAGAAATAAGGAAACGTTTTACAGCTAATTAAATGATATAACACAAAACTGATTAGTCATTGTTTTCACTCTCGTAATGACTCATCTTTTTTTAAAAAAAAGAAAAAAGAAAAGAAAAGGCATTTAAAAGAAAGTATATAAGTGGAATTATTTGGATATTATCCAATCGTTTTAAAACTAAATTACTAAATTTTATTTGTATTGTTATCAATTGTTATAAACGAGCTTCCATGCCTCTAAGGATAGGACTCTGAACCACTCAGATGAATGTACCCGGAACAATGCACGCAGAAAGAGAGAATTCTAAACAGCCGGACAACCGGAGTTCCTCTTTCTCTACTTGAAACAGGATGTATTCATTTAAGTTTCTCTACTGCAAGAAAATTACAATGATTGTATCGTTATAAATTATGACATTTTAAATTTTAACATTTTAATATAAGAAGACAAATCCATATCTTGTTTATAAAATGTATATATTGACGTATTCTTCCATATGAAGATTTTGACCTGATTCCTTTGAGAAATTGTCTATATATATTAGAAATTAACTGTTCTTTTCAATATTAAAAATACCCAAATAAGTATTTATATCTTTCTGTTTGATATGACGCCAAATGAGATCCTGTAGAAATTTATATCTCAACAACGATTGTACGTTATTAAAAGCTGTAATCCATATAGTACAAATTTCGAATGTAAAATGAAGTTTTATTTTTGTTTGTTTTTTTACTATTCGGACAGAATTTGTTTCTCTTGTTTGTATTTTTGCTGGAAGATGTAATTCATTGATTGCTGAAGCCAATTTGATTGATTGATTGATTGATTGATTGATTGATTGATTGATTGATTGATTGATTGATTGATTGATTGATTGATTGATTGATTGATTGATTGATGCAATTCATTGATTGTTGTAGTCGGTACTAATACTCACAGCACGACTATGTCAGACTATGTGAACTTTGTTGATTAGTTTTCATTGGAACAGAGAAGAGGAAACGTTGTATATCTCATTTGAAAATCATAGGAGCATTAGTTGATTAGTTGTTCTAGATTTCTTCCTGTGAGGGAGCCATCTAAACACCACATTTGGAATTAGGAAAGTAAATAAAATATTCCTCAGCTGTAGCAGCACTGTTGTAAGTACTATAAACGAGAACTATAAAGTGTATGTAACATTTAATTTGATAGTTAAAAAAATAATTTCGGTACATACATACTGAATTTACAGGATTGCAATAGAAGTTACTAAACGCATGTCAAGTACATTTCTCATATCAACCGCTGAACAAGTCTACATATCTTAAGAATTTTCATACAAAAGCTATTTATTCTGTGGACCTTTGTATCAATTTTTTGTTACTCAGCAAGTATTTGTTTTATTTCGCCAAGCGTTGAGATTTTGGATCTGCACCATATATATATATATATGCGTTGTGACTTGTGAGTGTGGTTTCTGTTGTGTCTAATCAGCGGTCGATTTGACTTTAGAGAAGTGGGGGAACGCTCTCTGGGTATTAATATTAAATAAAATCATCTAATTGATCGAAGAACAATAATATTATCTAAGATTCGAAATTTTATATAAATCTGTTGTTGAGCAATGAAGTAAAACTGCCACCTGAAGTTAGTTACAAATAAAAAAACAACTATACATATATAACTATACTTTAAAAAACATTGAAGTATACACTTCAAATAGTATTGCAGTCTTCTCCATTACCAAAAAGCGCAACTAGCTCTGGGAGCACTAAGTCGATTCTAGCCTGGAACAAAAGATAAACAGCCCCACTGGAATTCGGCATACTCGCCCTGAAATTATAGGGAAAGTTTAACAGCACAAAAATAGCTAAAAACTCTTGAGGGTTGCCCAACTTATTAAACAAGTTACTCACTTACTTACTCTATGGCTTATGAAATTTAAAAGTTCACTGTCGCAGTAACAAACGTTCGCCACAGGTTTCTATTCTGGGCAAGAACAAGACAAATATGTTTTAAAAAACATACTTATAAAACAAATATTTTTTAAAAAAATATTTATTAAAAGAAAAGGCTTTCACTCCGCCTCGTGAAACAAATAGTAAACGTAAAAGGATAAACTAACATGAAAGGACCTGCCACTTAGCCGAAACACTAAAAATAGACAAGAAAAGAAAGCAAGTTTACTTACCATTTGCTATACCACTTCTGAGGTTATGCTTAGCACAAAATGATACAAGCACAATTCAACCCACTGAATCCTAAGAAATCATGGAATATTCCCGAAAACTTCAATTTCACAAACAAAACACAAATGAACAACAATTACAAAGAATAGAACAAAATCGCTCAGTATAAGATACTTTACGCTTAGGTTTTCGTGTCCTGGAGCATAAAAACACCAAAGTGTTTCTTTCCCGGAACTGAACTTCCGAAAAACGTTAAAAAGAGGGGGCCCACTATCACCCATGTCAAACTTATTACAGAAAAAAATACATATTACAAAAAAAAAAAAAAATATATTATGAACCACTACTGTAGACTACGCTGGTGCTCCAATACTACAAATGCATAGTTCACAAACATCAAACCGAGTCCCAAGAAAAAAAATCACAAAATAATGCAAACCACATTGGTTCAAGAGCACAAGTGCGCAGCTGAAAAGATTATAAAATGAAACCGAATATATTTTTTCGGGAGATGAAAATAAGCAGTAGCAAACTTTTGCAAGATCAGTGGTGTACATCAAGATTCAAACACTCGAAGCTAAACATAGCAACGCAATATTTCTGCAGCAAACAAACAGATTTTACTACAGAGACAGCTTAATATCCAAATCTTAATAAAAATATGTACTATAAAACAGATAAGATAGGAGAAGTGCCTTAAATTTTTAATTCCAAGCACGGAGAAAACAAATCCTCTCCTTATGATATTTCTGTAAGGAAACTCAGCCAATGGGAATACACATACATAACGGCGAAGCCCATTCAAGAGGATATAATACTCACAAATATGAATTCAAAAAGCATCGGAAAGATCCAAATAACAAAGATACGAAAGAAAACTTATCTCTATTAATTGACATAATAGTTGACTTTTGAGAGACATATGAACAAACGCCACACTTCGGAATCCAAAATATAGCTAAAAAAATAACATATAAAGGCTAGCAGCTACAAACTACAAGGGGTTGAGAACTATTCATGAAATCTGGAGTCCTTTCCAGCTTCAGCTACAGAATGGGCTTCCACTGAATATGTCACACATATCAGCCCAAATGTAAAAAAAATTGGTTCCTACGTACACGCTAAAGGAAGTGCCTATTGATTTGCAGGGCTTCGGGTTTCGATCCCTAGTGATAACAAAATAATAAGAACCCAAACTGTGTATGCGGACTGTGATGGCTCCGAGGTTCTGGGCTTCAAACCCCAATGTAAGAATTCTCTCAGCCCTGTTACTTCCATTCAGAAACATTCCGAAAATTCAGAAGCGTCTCAATCCTTCTGGCAGCAAAGGTTGTACGTTCCAGAATACCTGGAAATATCCTGAAATTCTATTTTGGACCTGGAAAACCTGGGAAAAGCCTGGAATTAAAGCAGAAACCTGGAAATTTTTTGAAGTTATTTTTTAACTTAAATGTTTCACTTTATTAATGTCCGCTCACTAAACATTTAGAAAAAAGAACTTATATTAAATTCGTAAATTTAAGATCACAGAATGAGGCATTTAAAGTAATTAATTTTTGTAAGAAGTTCCTCAGGGACTCTCAGACTTTTTGTGAGTATGAGTGTAGCGATTCCGAGGGTACCCGAGTTGATATGAAACATCCCGTCTTGTTTCTGATTGATGCTCTGTTTTAATCACCATTTTATAAATAAAACACTTGGCCATTCTCCATCCAAAAAGAATATGTAGTAAAATCTGACCATGTGGATTAAGGGTCAGTTCTACAATCGACCGCTAAGCTTCTCGTCAGCGCTAAGTTGAGGCCAAGTCTGATTTTGGCCAATGAGAGTACGCAAAATGAGAGTTGGCCTCAACTTAGCGCTGACTAGAAGTTTAGCGGTCGATTGTAGAACTGACCCTAAAATGT
>JAGDQP010052513.1:0-13767 GCA_022664845.1 Lepisma saccharinum | reverse complement strand
AATTTATGATCATCTGCTAGGGTCGTACTCCAACTTTCGCAACCGTAAAGTATTACCGGCAGAAAAACAGTTCTGTATATTTTCAATTTCAATTTCCTTTATATTAATCGCGATGTTAGAAGTTTTTGTACTGAAAAGCAACATGCGTTCCCCGATACTAAGCGACTTTTTATTTCTTCCGTGACCTAATTTTTGCTTTTTATGTATGCTCCCACACAGTAAAAAATAGTTGTGTTAATTCAACACAATGCATTGTCCCAGCGTGACTACCACTTTTGTGTGTTAAATTAACAGAACACGCGGTGTTGATTTCGGTTCTGGGAGAAAAAAAAGTTACGACTGCAGCCAGATTTGAACATGAATTGCTCAGTTAGAAGTCGAACGTCTTACCGACTTCGCTAAATAGTCAAACGGAAAGAGCACTAGATTGAAACAATATAGAGGATAAAAAAATGTTTCTGAACCCCAAACACAAACAAAGTTACTCTCATGACTTATGCCATGATTTAATCACTTTTCCGTTGGTCAATTAGGGATCACAATCCCCATTTATTGAGAATATGTTCCATTTCTATGAAATCAACCGCAGCATTTGACATGTTGTTACGATAAGAAAGCAGTAATGCTCCTCAAGTGTTTGGCTGTCACCATCTTGCTTGCTTTCATAGAAGTAGAATATTCTCAATGAATGGGAATTCTGGTTCTCAATTGACAAATAGGAAGTGATTAAACCATGGAATAAGTCGTGCAAGTAACTGAGTTTGTTTTGGGGGTTCAGCAACATATATTTGAATCCATACACTGTTTAAACCTATAGTGTAGTCGATTAATTCAAATGCTGTTCACTAAACATCGTTTGCATTTAGTGACTTTTCTGTGACGATTTAGCCAAGTCGGTAAGACGCTCGACTTCAAACTAAGCAACTCATGTTGAAATCTCATTGCAGCCGTAATTTTTTTTCGCACTTCCGAAATCAACACCGTGTGTTGTGTTGTGTTGTGTTGATTTAACACACAAAAGTGGTAGTCATGCTGGGACACCGCATTGTGTTGAATTAACACAGCTATTTTTTGCAGTGCAAGTATTTAAATTTGTTTACTTTCTCTATGAGCTCATCCCTAATTCTTATATTTTTATTTCCTTCATTCCCTGTGTTTCGGCTTGTTATCATGTCTTTTGTTTTATCTATGTTTACCTATAGACCTATCTCATCGCACGCTTCTACTAAGACATCGGTGTTGCTTTGTAGTGCATCTATACCGTCCCCTATTAAATCTACATCATCCGCGTATAATAACAAGCTCTACTGTGAAGTTAATCGCGTTTAATTAAAAATAACAACAGTATAGTACTAGTAAACGTCAGGAGGAAGACAAACAAGAAATCTTTAAACGTAGTTCTGAAGTATCTGTCGAGACAAAACAGGTCCTTTTGAAATCAGTCGCTCACAGTTGTCCGATTAACGTAGGTGATAGATTGTGGGATCACTGGGCCGGAGGTATCAGGTTCAATTTCCGCAGATGTAAACTCTTTTTCTCTTTGTTACTCATATGAACATTACTTTCTTCCAACTACTTATGACCAAATGCTTCCTTTTGTTGTTTTTACATTTTTAACATTTTATTGCGTCGTTGTCATATTAATAAGATGAAATTTTATCTCAATAGATGGAAAATTATCTAAGACATATTACATTGTCATCAAAAAGAACTACCATAAAATAATAACTAATATATATATATTAATATAACCAAAGAAGTAATTTTCCATCTTTTTTCAACTTGAAATTTCTAATATTTTCACCGATGAAAATTCGTTCAAAAAATGTGGTCCCTCTTTACCTTCTCGTAAGATGAAATATTTTGCTCAATTGAAGCGGAATTCCGCTCTCCTGAACTTAGTGTGTAGGTAAAGAGCATGCACATGCATGTAAGTGCACCATAACATCTACGTGTTGGATACTTTTATTTATTTATTTATTTTTAAGAAAGGGACGGATGTACATGAATCAGATATCTACCTTAAACTGGAACTTGAATCCCGATCGCATCTGTATTCCTTAAATCAGCGAATAAAGTCATTTTTTCAGCAAAATTCAAGTTCTCAAAATAAACTGAAATCGATCATAAATTTAAAGTCCATAAAATGGTGACTTAGGCAGCCTACGATTATAAGTTGTACAAATCTTGTAAATGTAAAATAACAAGAAACTAAAAAGCACTCTTTCTCAGAAGACAAATAATTTTATCTTTGGACGTACTTTTTAACAATTCTCTCTTGAATTTTCGATGAATTTATAATCCATCCATTCATTTTTCCAGAGATTTGATGTACTTATCTTCACGGTTTGTATGCACGAAACATAGGATACACAGTAGGAGTTGGATGAATGAGCAATTAAATTAGATGTCGTTTTCGTGTTTGCAGCAGTTAGGCCGGTTTTCTATGATTCTTGAATGAAATACCTTCTTGTAATGCTTAATTTTTACTCCGATGTTCATGGAGTTCCCTGCAAAGAGTTGTTCGTAGAAACTGAGAGAGGAAAAGGACGTTGAGGACGGCTGGAATGGTAGAATCTTCTTAAGCATTCAAAGCACACAACATTAATTTAACATGCTTTATAGCTCAAGCACGGAGATGGAAAATGAGCAACAATAAGAATTCGGACATGATGATGTGAAAAGTACTGGTCCTGCTCATTTCACTTCTCTTGCCCCTTTTCTCTTTCGTTTGCTTGTTTCACAGGTTCACAAAAAATATTTCTATGATGTTGAATGAAGTGAAAAACACAAACTGAATAGATTCAGTCTCTGCCGAACAAGAGAAATTTTACTAAATTGAGTCCCAAAGTTATAACTCGGATATTAGTTACCATGTACTTCAATGCTGGAAGTTCATCTTTAGAATTGAAACTTTTGTGAAAATATAATAAACATTTTCAGAACTAGGGAATCGTAATACAGATAAGAATAATAGATCGCATTTTTAACTTTTTTAGTATATATCCCGAACAAGAATGGAGCGGGCATACTTTTACATTCCTCATTAAGAAAAATCGGAAGGGGGTGTAAGGCAAAGAGGTATTACCGCCCATATAACTAATTTTATCTTATCTTATTAAGAAAAGCACTTTAAACAGCTTTCAACTAGAATTCATATGTAAAAAGTATGGTTTACTCTAAGATTTGTACTTCAAGTGAATTTTTCGATGCTTTAAACTCTAAATGCAATTATATCATCGCAGAGAGAATATATTATTAAAACATCTTTGCTTGTTCTACGCTTGTGTTCGTAATAACATTTCCAGGAGGTTTTTTTTCAATGTGTGAATTGTGGCTTTGGATTCGTAAAGATATTTATACCAGACGTTTAAATTAGATTTCAGATCCATAGCAAAATATTTATAGGCCTATTTATGAATATATAACATTAATTTTTTCTAAAAAAATATATTGACTTGGACGCCGCTAGGCCAGAACCATGTAGACCAAAATTATATTATCTAATTAAAGGGCATATCCCTCAATCTAAAAGGTTACGTATGCTTCGTTTGAGCGAAAAATCATATTTTACTTCATTTAATTACTTTCCAAATGTAAAAAGTATTAAAACGACATCATTAATATCAAAATAATATGTATCAAGGTAATTACGCAAACAATATGTACACATAATTTCATAAGACAGCAGTTGCAGAGTTCACTTTTTTTACATTTTAGAATAGCCAGCAAAATCTTTTACACAACCAATAAAGGCTGGCAATTACTCGTACTGCTGAGGAACTCTGCACGTTTGACATATGTTGCCTACGCACTCAGTTGAAGATTAATTCCCAATCGCCTTTGTCTCTCTTCGTTAAGAAGTTTTGCATATATTCCTTGGAGTACCACTTTACAAACACACTTACTACCTACAAGGACACTAAGTAATGACTCACGAAAATCAATTCATTGCTTGAATGAATATTCTTACCTGAGGGCACAGTCATCTTTCATCTCTGTGACTATGTGTAATAGTGTTTGTGTGTTAAATCGGAAGAGTACAAAAATAGACAAGAAATAAGTTCCCTTTCTTTATTTTTGCTTCTTATTTCCTTACAAGTTTTACTGCTGTGATCATTCAGTTCACTAATTGTATGTGTCTTATATAAATTACTGAATAATGAGAGTTCGAAAATAGGCCTTAAAATGAATTTAAGTAAAGCAAAGGTCATATGCAATCAATATGCTGCAAGAAGAGAAATAAAGAGACAATAGGCATAGTTGATGAGTATGTTTACCTAGGACAGCTCAAAACATCGAATGCCAAGTTGTTGATGAAATAAATAGAAGATGCAAAATGGCGTGGAGTTCTTTTGGAAGACTACACTTTATTTTCAAAAGCAAACTTCCAATGTGTCTGAAGCGTAAAGTTTATAATCAATGTGTCTTACCTGTGATGATGTACGTCTGTGAAACTTGAACATTGAATGCGCAAACGACTCAAAGATTAAGAGTCACAAAGAGCAATGGAGAGATGCATGCTAGGAATAACCAGGAGGGACAGGAAGACAAATGAATGGGTCAGCGCACAAACGAAAGGTAGGTGATGTAATCAAGACTGCCAAGAAGCTGAAGTGGAAATTGGCCGGTCACGTAGCTAGACGAACAGATGGAAGGTGGACGACAAATGTACTACATTGGATTCCTAGAGAAAAGAAACGACAGAGACGACGTCCGAATGTAAGATGGGTAGATGAAATCAAGCGTTTTTCACGAGCTACATGGATGAGGATATCAGCAGACCGAGATATGTGAATATAAAAGGGGGAGGCCTTCATCCAGCAGTGGATAGAAAACGGCTGAATATGATGATAATGATATAAATATTTTTAAGCGTGTCTAACATTGGTATACTTTAAACACTATAATACGTTATGAAAAACCGAACAGAGTTTTGGTAAAATAACATTAAAAAATTGCTATAATAAGCTACTGATGAACTTTAAATTTTCTTCTTTGAAAGTTAGATGATGGCAATATTGTCCATTGTTAATTATAAGCGTACATAACTCAGTTGTAACCACTGACAGAAGGTATCATAAATTGGAAGTAGCTGATTACAGGCGTTCAAAGGGAGAAAACAAGATTTTATGAACATTACAAGTATGAAGTACAACAATTTAAACTTTAATAAAAGGATCTAATTTAACGTACGGTATGGCCGGAAAAAAAGTCTACCGAAATGCAGAACATGTAGTGATGTACGTAATTTGAATTGAATTTTAATGCACAATATTACAGAAACAAACGGTCAAGCAGCGCAAGACAGCATCTGACCACAAACAGAACAAACAGCACATAAAATATTCAGTATAAATCAAGATTGAATGGTCTTGAAAGTGAGCAGTTGTAAGCATTCACTAGAGGTGTGTGCAGTGACTCCTCCTTATTGCTTGATCGCCTACTTCCCGAGTGCTTTTTTCGTTTTGACTTCGTTTGACGGAATTTTACAGCTAGCTGAGGACTTTCTTGGGTGAGGTTCGAGGTACTCAAACAAGTTCCAAGCCAGTTTCACATTCTGTTCACCATTTTGAACACTTCCGTATGAGCTGAAAAAATGTTCCAAAACAAATACCTTCTCACGAACAATCAAGGTCATTACATGTCGCCTTCATTCTACCTGTTCTCTACAACAACTAAAGTCACACTGACACTGAACTACTCTACTTTCTTAACATGGCAGACGGTGTGAATTGCAGCCAACCTTCGGTATATCATACTTTATTCCCAGCCAGTTGAAAAGTGAAAAATTAAAGATGTTCTATTCTCAGATTTTATTCTATTAGTTTTACATAAACATTAAACGATCTATTGCGTCACTCTGCACCGATATGCCTGCGTTATATCTTCAATATAGTTTTCGTAATAGTAGCCAACAGAGATCATGTAGTGACTAAAGCTTGTTGTTGTTGTTGTTGATGATTGTGTGTTCGTACCGGAGGCAGATCTATAGCCTAAAGGTCCGTCCATGGTGGTTTGTCATTGTCTTTCATCAGATAAAGATGATGTCCTAAGGACGAGACCTACGGTTTAAACTGGGCTTGAGAACATTGGTGTCTGCACCGGGTATCGAACCCGAGACCCGTTGATTACAAAACAGCTAGCGTTACCACTCACACATCTTAGATATAAAAATTATTAATAAAATTTAATGAAAATTAAAATATTTGTTAAGTGAAGTCATTTTGAACTGGTCCCATCTTGGAATTCTGAACTCATTTTTTTTATTTTAGATATTTAATTAAACCAAACTTTCTTGATAATTCCCAAAGATGAAAATTAATGAAAATCGGATGATGCTTTTTAAATTAAACTGCTTTGAATTGTCACCAAATTGGATGACAGAATTCCATGTTTTAACATCAAATTAGTATTGAGCACCACTCAGAGACCCAGATATGCAATTGTACAAAAATAGAGTTTTTCAAAATTAAGATGATTTAAGCTACCACTGTTTTACATTTCATAATTACAAATATTATTCTTAAAAAATTAACTAAGCACTCTTCAAAATCCTCAGATAAAAAAATTAGGGAAAGTAAATTATTTTCGGTTTCAGTCAGCTTAGATTTTAAAATTCCAGCCTCCATCTTAGATATTGGAATTAGAATTTTTTTACTTTAAAAATTAAAATTTGCCCTCTTAGAAATATCCTAACATGTAATTTCAAGAAACCTGCAGAATTTGACAAAATTAAACCGTTTTAGGTCCAGAAACTCATAACCTCGAAATTCACACTAAGGAAATGGAAATTGAAAATATACAGAACGGTTGTTCTGCCCGTGATACTTCATTATTGCGAGAGTTGGCGTACGACAATGGCAAATGAACATAAATTACGTGTGTTCGGAACAAAGGCTTTGAGAAAGATATATGGCCACAAATAGGGCAAGATGACCGAAGAATGCAGGAGACTGCATAATAAAGAACCAGGACTGCACCCGACTGTAAGGATAATGAAATCACGACGGCTAAGATGGGCAGGCTATGTAGCTCACTGTCAGATGGGGGAAACGAAGATTATATTCTATCCTGATTGGTAATCCGGAAAGAAAAAGGATATTGGAAATACCAAGACATCGTCAGGGTGACAATATTAGAAGGGATCTTCGAAGTGTTCGTGATGAAAACTGCCACAGGATAGAATCCAATGGTAAACTATTGTTGCTGCGGCGATGCTTGGTTGATTGAATACTTGTTGATGTCCTAGACGAGCGGGAATTGAACCCATGACCACACACACAGAAAGCGAGCACGCTAACCTCTCAGACTGCTAACCCGAAGTCACTACGATGATGACTTATAAGTTCTGTATGTCATAGAGCTAGTTAGTTAATTTTAGTTTTGGGAATTCAAATTTCTTGGCTGCACAATTGAAATCAGCGCCCTTCAGAACTCCCATAAGAGTCATATATAAAAAATTTAGAGAAAGCTGAAGTTGTTAGAAATCAAATGGGATGTCGAAAATCATTTGAAATCGCTTCTCTATCATATCAAAATATCATTAAGGATTGCTGTTAGTTTTTCTTGATATTGATATTTCAATGTTGTACGATAGCTAGTATTAACAAGAAAACGACAGACAACAGTTAAAATATTATCATTGATTATGTGGAATTTTTATTCAAACATGAGGGTAGCTAATTAGGTTTCTGTAGGTTAATGATAATAGATTTAATTTTGTATTGCTTGCTGCTTTTTTAATTACTCAAGATAATGTATTTTGTTGAATAGTTTTTGAATAATATAATTAGGATATTTATACGTACGTGTTAAAGCTTTCAGGGCGCTATTCAATACACAGTGAAACGAAATCACTTATTATAAACAAAGAAAATACTTTTGTGGGTCGCCGGCTAGAAGACATGGTACAAGGTGGTCGCAGGGTGAAAAAAGTTGAGAAACGCTGTTCTAATGTAATGAAAGTAATTTGAAAATTTAAATTGTATAGAAAATAAGTTGGCAATACTGACAGGCTTTGGGACGGTAACACATAAAGTATTTTTCCGTTGACGAATAATGTTTATGCTAATTTTGGTGAAGATAGGTCATACGGAATGGAAGAGATTTGGAAATTTGATTTAAGAATGGTTGACAATACTGACCTACTGCACTAATCAAGATAGTTTTGATATCTCTGAGCTATTCTAGAAACGACCTTTCCAACGACAATTCTCTACTCGTTGTAATTCTCGAGATTACATTTCAGGACACGGGTACGCAACACTGACAACAGGATGATTGGAGACGTGCAACACCCACAGCATGTTTCTATTGTGTTCTATAGTGTTTATGCCAAGTTCGTGCAGATATTTCCTACGGAATTGAAGCTCTTTGAAGAATTGAAACTTTAAATAATAGGTTGGCAGCGCTGAAGCATTGCACCAATCATAACGTTTTCAGCTTCTCTGAGCAAGTCTATCCAATACCTTTCCAACGACATCTCAAGCATCTCTCAACGCCTTGTGGTTTCTGAGATTTAATTTCTAGACACGGACGAACTGAACGAGATTATAAGTGCTTCTATCGATTTGCTATCGAGGAAGCTAAAATGAAAATGAGACAGAAGTGAAGAACATTTTTTTTACAAGTGCATTTATGTATTCTGAAAGAGTTTCAATAATGATTCAATGCTGTTTTAAACATTTCTGAAAACCAGTAGCAACTGTAGTCTACTGCTTCAAATCTCACTGATTTCGAATCAGCGCTGAATAGGAGCTCAGTTACCAACTCTCTCTCATATCGTCTAGCAGTTTCTCAGTCTCACTAGACGAAAGTCGGAATTATGTCTAAACGGAACCTCTGGTTGCTTTTTCCTCATCTTCTATTCCGTAAGATCCCATCCCCAAACTTGTGATAGACTTAGATTAAGATTTCTGTGAATTATATTAATGTGAATTAAGACTTATTAGTGCAAATGGAAATTAAATAAATAATATAGGTTTTTAATTAATTATGTTATTTATCGTAAATGCGACTGTAACAACTTTACCTTTTACTGAATAACGTATTTCCTAATAAAAATTCTATTACAAATTATGAATTTCATATTGTAAATATCTGTGTAATCCATCTTGAACTCATTTGATATTTAATCGCACATCGAGAGAAAGAAAAAAAGTAAAAACTAAATAATTTTAATATAAAACATAAACTGTAAGAGGAAATGAGCTCTAAGACAAAATAAACAGACTTAAGAGGAAATGAGATAATTATAACACAAAATCAAGCAACTAAATCTTAACTTCAAGTGCAATAACTCTTACAAATCAAAATGTAATAACAATAATAATAAAAAAAATCCAGGAATTTCTTTGGATATAGATGTAGAATGGGATGAAACAAATCCGCCGTCATTTGTAGAAGCAATTTGAGATACGGCTTCGGAAGTGTTCTAAACAATCCCTGTGTGTACATTAGCCTTTTATCTGTTTGCCAAGTCTCGCTTTTGATGATTCTCATCGATCATTCTGAAATTACTTTGAAGATACTATTAAAAACCTTATTAACAATTTTTACATGTATATTAATGAAGACTTAATGAATGATGTGCCCTATCTTCACTCTCAGTCGGCATTCAATTTAATAATATTTCTGTAGTGAAAAATAAAGCAATATAACAAAGAAACAAAAGATAAACAATAAAATTAAAAAAAAAAGAGAGAAAAACGGAAAGCCTCGAGTGGTTCTATTAAACAAGTTCGGTTGTTTATCTGCAATCATCTTAGGCGCTACCAGCAAACAACATTTTCTTTTTTCCAGCAGCTGAATCTTAAGTAAGTGACTGAGCATGCTTACTAAAAAGATCGTAGCTAGGATTATCAGGTCCTGATAATTTGCCTACAGGCCATGGACGGGCTTATCCAACAAATATCGCGCTATTAACTCGGTTTGAACATCAATTCATGGGAATGTCTTTTCGTTCTAAACATTCAAAGGTAAGATCTTGAGGTGCTGTAACAGTACTATTCCTTTTGATGAGAGGAAACAACGATTTACAGTGTTAAAAATAGAAGTTGTGTATGCTCTATCTCAGTTTATGTATGTATTGAATGGTTCATTATGATTATATCCAAAGGAGACTCGATCTCTCACAAAAAAGGATGAAGGGTGCGTCTATTTTGCATTCAAGATTTTTTCTTCGCGCCAGCTGACCCGATCTTGTACGATTCTCTTCACGATTCGGAGCCTATCATTATTCCAAGCAGGAAAGCAAGCATCAAGGGGCATCCGAGGATAACTCCCTCTAATTGCTGTGTCGGCTCAACTACATATTGATTTTCAAAGCCTTTCTTAAAAACACTAACAGACTTAATGTCAATTTAAAGTGTGAGGAGGAATCGATGATAGAAACGAAAAGAATCGCGCGATGCACATTGAATCTAACAAGCAAGTTGAAAACAGGCAAAGAAAACAATTTGAAGAGCTCCTTTGCTTGTGATGGTTTCACAAGATACGTTCTGCGATTATTGTATTCTATATTTTCTCCATCTTCGGCGTAGATTTATGACTTCCTCGTCTCTGTCTACTGTTCTCTAGAGTGTACAGAAAATATTTTTTCTGGTTCATTACAGAGGAATCATACGTACTTCGCATTCGGTTTTATTCTCCTTAGATTCTCATACTTATTAGGTATGTCGTATACATCACACTTGGATAAAATAATATTACGTGACTGTCTCCGTAGTATAAAAGTGATGGCGACTGATTTCGGATAAGCAGCGGAGATGTAAGAGTTTTTCAGGTCTTTCTTCAGTCCTACAACGCAAATACTGGGATGGTACATTCAATACAGTCTCTGGTTAGTACCTTTCCCATTCCTTCCCCCACGACTATAGCCAACTGTTAGACGTGAGTGAGGGTCAGGAGTTCTAGGGCGCTGTAAAGTCCACATACACAAATAGAATGCATTTCTGTCACAGGTTCTCCACATTGTGGATAAAACCTGAAATTTCGAGTACTATTGGGAAATAAAATTGTTGTTCTATAGATTTCTGTCATTCATAAGTTGAAACCTGGACGTGTGTCATTACAATAATTTTGATATGTCAATAGCACGTTCTCTCACGATCATATTTATTTTTAATGTGCTGTATCGTCCTTGGAATATTTTCAGTTTTATATATACCGACTATCATTTTGGATATCTGAATCCATTCCCTTCATATTCTCAAATGAAAAGCGTGTCAACTTGACTCTCGCGAAAACCAAATAGAGACATGGTAATAAACAATACTTTATCTTATTGAGTTTGAATTAATATACGGCCTTTAGATTTCTATGACTCAGGACAGGATATGGTAGGGAAGAGGATGCGCAAAGGAGTAGGTCAGGGTACTATATCAGCATTTTCCTGGTGTTATTAAGGAAAGCTCTGAAAAAGCTCAGTCAGGATGGTCGACCTCTGGGATCGAATCAAGAACCCATCGAGTGTGAAGCCAACGCTCTACTAACTGAGCTACGGCCACTCGTGTCGTCTTCATTGAATTATAAATATTAAACTCCTCGACATTTATCAATATCACATTCGTCTTAAGACTTTAAAATATAGATTCTCTGACGTCGATTACCGGAGAATTAGTCTGATAACCGTAGAATTAGAGAATTAGTCTTTAGAGAAGCGGTGATGCGTTCTATCTCCCAGAACTCTAGTGCATGCGTATACAGTGCATTGCCACAATCCACGGGGTAGTCGGTGCTTGTAACTCCCCTCCAAACGAGAGGAAGTGCTGGATGACGCTTACAATAGACGTGCAAGATATCGAGAAGTATGAAATTACTGGCCTTTGAATTTGTATCTAACAATAAGTGACCATTTAGGCAAACTTTGATTTCAACCATACCTTTGTAGCTAGTCTAATTTATGTAATATTAACAGTTTTTGTTTTATTGATTTATATATTTCAATGATTTTTAATATTTTTAATGTTTATAAAATCTTTATCTCTTCAGTTAACCTTCCACAATCTTCATTCATAAATTTTTTATCTATACACAATCACTCAAAACATATTAAAAATTATTGCAATCACGATCTCTTTCAATGACAGTAAGTGGTTCAACCTCCCAAGATGTTCCCATTCGATCTGCTACCGCTCCATGCAGTATAATTTATTATTACCCCAACGTCATGATGATGATGATGATGGTTTAAGAAGTAAAAAGAAGAATCTCGATTATGTTTCTGGACGATTTTCCTGCTTCCTTTCTCAACTGACAGGTCGTGCTACGAAGAGAGAAACTTGTTAAATCCACAAACCACTAGTTACACATTAGCGGTTGGAGATTTCGATACAGCTGGGATGTCACATGTAATTTACCTGATTGGATTATTCGCGCCGTGGTGTTTGCTACGCCATTGCAGAAGTAACGCTCCAGTAAACTTCCTGATGTTCGTATTTCGCTTCATCATCAACGTGAAGGAGGTTTAGCACTAATGACGATGATATGCAGATCTGCTTTGCCTCATTTTTCGCCTTCGATTCTCATGCACCCTCGGAATGCAACCCAGAGATATATATACACTCTCGCTTATTTGTGAATTTCACGATCACGACTTAAGTCGGGACATTGAGGGGCTTCGAAATACATAATTACTTCTTAGCTTTTGAAATAACGAAACAACCTCCAGCAAGGCTTTGGTCCTTTCCTTTTTCCCATTCTCTCAGTGCTCACGACACTTTATTAACGAATTCCGTTATTGAACTTCCACGATCGAATGGCTCAGTCATGATTTCGTCATCGGTTTACGACGCCATGTCAGAATCAACAATGGATATCTCCCGTTCCTTTATCTTCCCCGTAGTAGCGGTTGCTTGTCTACAGCAGCCTTGATTGAAATGTTGAAAGAGTTGCTATAGTAGTAGTAATTGGACAAGTTTTCATTTTGGTTTTCCATAGAAAAATATGTTTCAATTTCTCAATGAATGACAGCAACAGTGAAGGAAAAGTACTCATGTTCGAAAATATGATTTCGAAATTGCATCATAAAGGAAGTGTTGTGAAACATATTGTGTGGCATTGTTAGTATACAAATATTTCTGTGTAATTTCTTTGCAACATACTACACTTACGTATGATTCTTCTAATCCTTCTTTCCTCTTCTTCTTATTTGTGTGTGATTGTAAACGTGTTTGAATGTCGATATTCCATATCATAACCTCTCTTCAATTCTCCTTTTGTCTCCCATTTCTTTCATTTAAAGTAGTCATTCAAATTAAGTTAGATTACAATTGAGAATGTAAGAAGCAAATGGATTCAAGTGATATTTCAACATAAAAATGTTCGAGATCATCTTTGATACGTAACACGAATGACACGAAAAATGTGTGAAATAAAATATTTATATTGGGAACAAAAGCACATTAGAATTCAATGGGTGTTTGTGTTAAGTACTAATAACTTGTGTCACATATACTGTATATCGTGGCATATATACAACTTTACCTTGACATTAAAAAAAAAAAAAAGAAATCAACTAATTTCTTCTGAGCCACACGATTATTCTTGTGAATACTTCGAGATCTTTTGCAGGCAATGGATTCAGCCAGCTTCATCGCGACAACGAATATAAAATTTACGAAGAAATACTGAATTATTAAAGAACAAACAGTAATTTGTCTTGCGTTTCGGTTTGTGATTGCCGTTCGAATGGACCATTTCTCTCTTAGAACGTGATGTACATATTAACGTGAGATTCGTATTACGTTCGAGTTTCGATCCGAC
>JAGDQP010052512.1:0-13767 GCA_022664845.1 Lepisma saccharinum | reverse complement strand
TATATCTCACTACCAAGTTATATTCAAGACTTGTGCAATTTACCAACGCTTTCGGAAGCTTTTCAACACAAATTTAGTCAAACTACATTTTATTCAGTACAATATGTTTTTGTTTGATTTTCTATATCTCACTACCAGGTTATATTTAACATTTCCGCAATTCAGCAAACGCTTTCGAAAGCTTTTCAGCACAAATTTAGTTAAACTACATTTTAATTAATACAATATGTTCTTGTTTTTGTCTCAGTTTTTGTATATCTTGATACCAACTTATATTTAACGATTCTGCTCTTGCTTGTTGTCTTTCTGTATTTTACCAACTCTTTCGGGAGCTTTTCAGCACAAATTTAGTAAAATTACATTTTATTCAGTACAATATGTTCTTGTTTTTGTCTTTGTTTTTTATATCTCAATACCGACTTATATTCAATGGTTTTGCTCGTGTTCATTATCTTTCTGCAATTTAAGAACGTTTTCGTAAGCTTTTTAGCACAATTTTATTCAAATTACATTTTATTATGCAAAATCAGTGTTTACAATTCTCTCAGTCAAACACCAGCTCCAACCAAAGTTATATCAAACAATTTTACTAACAATGCAATGTTCCTAGATCTTCGAAATATTTATAGCTATTTAAATTTTCTTACATTCATACCAATTATAAAAAATAATAATTTCGTTTCTTATTCTGTTTTCAAAATATTCATTTCTGTTTTTAATTTTCAGTATCAGAAACTTCTCTGTCTGAAAATTGTGTTTCCTCTTTTTCTTTTTCATCAAAATTAACTTGTTGCTCCAGGCAATGATTTTATTACTTCTTGTGGTTTGGGTTACAAAGTGTAAATTTCTCTTCCCATTTTTTATATTTTTAACAAAATAATTTCTTTGCGCCTATAAGAATCAGCTATACGTTTCAGGACACTTTGATTATT
Source organism: Lepisma saccharinum (assembly GCA_022664845.1). Lineage (NCBI taxonomy): Eukaryota > Metazoa > Arthropoda > Insecta > Zygentoma > Lepismatidae > Lepisma > Lepisma saccharinum. The sequence continues at coordinate 12,835 of JAGDQP010052512.1, read as the reverse complement.
GATGGGGCGTATTTCAATTTATTTTTTAATTAAAATATGCTAATGTGGAATGCAAAAAGCAAACGCCATTCCTGGCGTCTATTGCGGTGGATGCCAGAATTTGTGAATGCAGGCGGAAAATGCAATATCTACGGACTGGTTTATCATAGGATATTCAAACAAAAACATTTTTTTTCCTTTGAAGACTGCTTGATAATTTTAGTTCCCTGCATGAAAATCCAAAGATTTATATTAGGACACCAGATAGAAATATATTATTTTCACATGTTATGTGCTTGTATAACGAGTAACTGCAGTAGAAATTTAAACTTTCTAACACTGCAACAAACAGAACGGACCCACTCCACGCCTCCCGATTCCACAGTTGTGACAAACCGTTATGGACTGGGGTGTTGAGGTCTATACACAATTTTACGTTTAGATTTAATCACATATTATTTTCAAAACTCAAATAAATTCCCAAAAGACCTATAAATCCACTTGGGCTCAAACAGCTGTTTTTTTTTAATTCCCGTTGTTTCAAAACGCACTCGGTTGCATGAAATGTAGGATCTGATCCAAATTCAAGGCGCGACCTGAGTGACAAGGAGAAACACATTACCTCCTACAGAGTAACTTCATCCCTTGAATTTCCATCAGATTAGACTCTGTACGCAGCAGAAAACCAATATAAATAATCTCATTTGAGGTGCATTGCGAACTAAACACAAGATGGACTAGCAATTATTGCTACATAAACATGTATATTTTGCGTCTGTGACTGACATCAGAACTTTCAGATGATTTGGTATTTTTCACAAATTTTAATGCCTTCCACGGCTATAAGAAGGCAAAGTGTAGTATCTCGAGGCGTTTCCAGTGCCCTATAACAGAAGGAGCTAAACTGCAGTTTTCCATAAGAAGCTTTTTTTGTTTATTTTTTTACTGAACACCACAGAACTTCTGCTCAAATAAACATAGATGACAAAGAGGCATGCCATTTTATCCTTTTTAATTGCCACTTTTGCGTAACTAGACATAATAGTGAACATTCTTCTGCACGAGATACGTAGTTGAGTGGTTAAGGTGTCGAACTTAAAATCAGGTCGCCCGGGTTTGAATCCCGCTCCTAGTTCGAACATTCTCTTAAATTATTTGCAGTATATAACATTTCTGGCAAAATGTATAAAATACTCGGGGAATATATTTGAATAATTGTAATTTTTTTGTAATTTTTAACTCGTTTATTTCACTTCTCGTGTACAAATGCTTATCCCTCTTTCTAGTGTTCAGCTTCATACCTCATTCTCATTCAGAGTATTTTCCTGTCATCAAAAATATCATAAGATTGACTAATTACATTTTTTCAATGTGGTAATTCCATATAAAAGCTATTCAAAAATACGTTTTTCTATGCCACAAGATAAATCCATCTAGTTAAACGTGTTTTACATCAAATTTCTGTAAGTGATACTAACGCCTGTAATTTATATGATTCTGCAATACGCGTCCCCGCTTTTTTCCCTGCAAAATACTTTTGGAGGAAGAATTGCACATCCTGGGGTGATATGCATTCAAGTTAATCCACTAATCAAGTTGCGTTGCATATTCAATAGGCGAACACTACCAAAATTCATATAACTTAAGTTAGCATTAAAATGAGTCAAAATATACGATCGCGATTATACACTTCGCATCAAAAAATTTGCGACAGCGAACGCCGTGCAGCTAGGTAATCCAAACGGCACCTTATTATCCATAATCGTGACTGCTAAACAGATGGATAGCAAAGATTATGGATAAATCTTTCTCCTTCCTTCGTCTTGCCCATTCTAAAACCGGCAAACATCATGAGCATGTTTTTTTCTAAATAGACATGTATAAGCATCGATAAAATAAAACAATAAAATGTGATGAATCAATATACATAAGTTGATGGAGGGATAAATTGAGACAGTCACAATGAAAAATTGAGCCCGATGGATGTCTTTAGGCAGAGGCAGAGAAATGTGTGTGAGAGGGAGAGAGAGAGAGAGAAAAGTGGAGAGAAGAAGAAGAAGAAGAAGAAGAAGAAGAAGAAGAGGGAGTACAGATAGTAATATGGAATTTAAACGTAGTGAAGAGATTAAGTTCAGTTCCCACAGTATAAATTTCAGTTCCCGCAAATCTAACAGCAAGATAGAAGTGACTTTTGGATTTTATATTATCTCAGAGCTTTTTGAATATATAAAGGGTGCTTGAAAACTTATTAAATCATTCTCAAAATGGAGACCAAACTTGGTGGTCAGATTAAATATTCATGTTTTCCAGTGACACTCCCGAGTTTAGAGACACTTCTAGGATAATGTCAAAAGCGTAACACACATGCTTTGTTTGCGAGGTTCGTTTGCAAATTCGCTAGGCCTTTTTATACATATTGGTTCGGAATACTTTGTAATCAGAGATTCTGCCAGGATTTTCATATTAGGGGCGTAAATTCAAAATTGGGAGTGTGTAGGTAGTTGTCTGTCAACTTTTGACAGTCTGTCTGTCAATGTTTCTTTCTACTTAAGACCGCGAAAAAAATTAAGTTGAGGATACTCTCGAGGATTTGTAGCTCACAACCTCCACAGGGGCCGGGGTCAGGCGGAATCACTGATTGTAACAAACCCAGTACATACCGTAGGTCATATCTTCCATTCCAGACTATTAATGTAAATTTAACATACAAAGAGAATGAATAGAGGATAATTTTTGTGCTTAGTTTCTACCAGAAAGAGCCAAGTTTACATATTCAAACTGAATCAAAATGAAAAGTTACAAATGTTCAAACACAAAATTCGCGTGTTCCTATAGGTATAGCAGACATTACATGTTGCACATTTCAAACGTGAAAAAAGGAACACATTGAATGGCATGTTGATAAATTATAGGATGGAAACGGATTTTTGTGCCAAATTAATATAAAAATAATTCTTCTCTTGAAATAGCGAAAAGAGACCAATGAAAAACATGAAAACTACATTATCGTTATGCTAAACATCACATACACTGTTTACTCGGATTCTTACCAGTGATGCCTCGTAAGTTCTCCACAACACGGAGATGAATCTCTGAATACTTCAGTGTATGCGAGAAAGAAACTGGCTGGTGGGAAATCAAACCCAGGTTTCAAATTGGAAGTCCAGCACGATAGCGATACTCCACAGGTGCTTCTACACAAAATATGCTTAACAAATCCTATAGTGTTTCTTTCTAAGAATAGTGACATGAAAAGTGGATACTTCTGATCAATTATGTGTTATTAACTTTCTTGGTAATCCCCTGAGATTTGATTTGGAATTTTCAAACCAACATTCGTAAATCGTCTTCCTCGCTATAGTGACTCAAGTACTTCAATTCACAGTCGGAAATATTCTCCGTTTTGTAGGAGAGGTGATGATTAGATTATTCACGATCTCTTTGTAAAAAATCTTTAGCTTGAGCAGAGTTTGAACCTATGTTGGCTTGCTTTCGTACTGCAATGTCCAGCGCGTTTCCCCATCTCCATCTTCCTAACGAAATACAGCAACAATGTATTACTAAGTTCAAAAGCGAAGAAAATGTAACATTGAGTGTAAGTATTACATTTTCTCTGTATGTATTGTGTGGTAAGTAAACACATATGTATGCATGTTCTTTTTCTCATGTTGAATTATGAAATGAATATATTATGGCTGTTTTTGGAATAAATCAAGTTTAGGGTAAGTATTGGCACATTAAAATACGATAATTTATTGACGTAAATTTTAACGTAAACCAGCCTGAACGATGCTAACATCACTAAAAATTGTTATTAGCAAATGGAGAAATTAAACCTTCAATTATAAGTTCTACTACACTGCGTGCACTATGACAAGTTGAACGTAACACAAATTGTAACTTTTGACAGTTTTTATTTTAGGTATCAAAAGTCGTCACTTGAAGGTGATTCGAACCTACAACCATAAGGTTTCCCACTCCTGCAAGTGCCTCAAGATTGATTTTAGTTCGTCATAATATGTCCATATTACGCGAAAGAGTAGCTTTTTGTAAATTTCTGGAACAGACTTATTGACTTAAGTCGCCTAGCATCAAAATTATCTCCTCATTTTCAACTTCTGTGGAATATGAAAAGAAAAAACTACATGAACTTGCAATAATGTTAGCGGTATAGAACTTGCCTACATTGAATACTGTTCAGCGCAGCCCTCATGGCCGAAGTCTTTCATGCGCTTGGTTATTGTACTTTTGATGCTCATGAGTATGGGATAGAACCCCATATTTTCCAACATTTTTTTTTACCTTTTCTCAGCTACGTCGGAATTTTTTCGTTTTCTACCATTTGTAAATAGCATTTACATTCAAAATAAGACAAATGGTGGTTGAATTTATTTGTAAATGTTTATATAATGAAGAAGAGAATAAAGCCAGTACGCAAAAATAAAAACTATGTTTAAACATTATCAATAATAATTGCTACGAACGACTAAACAAATAGCTGAGTTCCTAACGACGGGACGTATATTTCTGGCTAAAGTCTGTTCCGAACAACTCTCTTCAATAGTCCCTCACGGACTTGAACTCATGTTTACGCGCACCAAGAAGTAAGTAAATATTTTGTATAACGCTATACACAAGTTTATTCGGCAAAATCATGTATAGCATAGCTCCCGACTTGTATGTATATGTTGGATCAGGATTTCTCAACCTGGGGTCGGGGATCGCGGGTTGTGTGCAAGAGTCTTGCGAGACGAGTTGAAGGTATTTTATTTAACTTGTTTTCATAATTACTAAATGTAATGTAATTAGTTGAATAATTTTTCTCTAATCTAATTAGGATATCTAATACCAAATACAGTAACTCAACCGTCATGTTTTCGAATGAAAAGAAAATATTACAGACAATAAAACAGGACATAAATATTTAAAACAATACGAAATATTGCACAAGTTTACTAGGTTAGCGCGCAATCTGAGCCTATTTTGAGTTAACCAGTTTTAATATATCCTGTTGAATTTTTGTGATATATTTTCAGTCAAAACTTAGGTACCTATCCTTCATATGCCCGGTGCTCTGCAGTGCACTCTGCCGTCCTTGGTACTCCTGGGCACCTTGGGTAAAGGCGGCGAGAATAGGACTGACCACTCCACCTCACTTCGTACCGTAGGTCGAGAAGATGTGGAAAACTACCTTCATATCCCCCCATGTACCGTTCACGGTGCGTGTGTATCGCACAGGGGATAGCTGTACCTCTAATTTTAGTAATTCGTGTAACTGAAAAACAGACCGGTAAAAGCAAAATATTTGCAGATATTTCCATGAAATTTTCTACAAACGCTCAAAAATCCACTTTCGTCAGTAAGAAAATAATTTTGCAAAACAAAATTTTAGCCCCCTCTTGGTGATCCAAACTGAAAAGTTAAGTAGATCGAGATCGAGAGATGCTACAATATTTTATATACAGAAATCGGTGTCTGACTTAATTTCTTGGTACTAATTAATGAAATTAGACAAGGAAAAGTGGTCTTCTGAATTAACAATGCTTTTTCCATAAGCGAGATTTACTTTTGAGTTTGAATTTCCGAAAGGGGATTACAATTTAGTTTAGGAAAATTATACTCAGTTTCAAAACTTCAGAGCCTTGTAAGCAACTGTAGAAAAATTCATGAAAATTACTTGAGAACTTTCGTTTTTACAGAGCTGTTTCTCAGTAATACGAATTGATAAACAGTAAGCGTGTGTGTGTGTGTGTGTGTGTGTGTGTGTGTGTGTGTGTGCCTGTTGAAGCCTTCTGGAGGCTATTTAATGCAACGTTAAATAAATCAACTGATTACAAACAAGAAAATTACTTCTGGGGGTCGCCGGTCAGAGGGCACCGTACAAAAGGTTTGCAGCATGAAAAAGGTTGCGAAACGCTGCCTTGGATCTATCCCTGCTCATTCCATGTACACTTTGTGGTGAAAAAGCACCATGTGCTCATGGGCGGATTTAGTAGAGGTACCCTAGCCGGGGGGGGGGGGGAACAGTACAGTTCATTTTATGGATAATAAATTGCAAAGCTATCGTTTAGAATGAAACATTTAAAGTCATTCAGAAGTGATTGAGGGAAAATGTCCTCCATAAATCCGCCCATGCGTGAGCGTGCGTTTTCTCGGGGTTCTCCCGTTTTCTCCCACTTTCTTCATTCCACCAATTAATCCCATCATCATTCATCCGGCCTGAGCTAAAGTTGACTAAAAGGCCTTAAAACTGAATTAAAAATTAAATCTCGAGTTTTATCTCCAAAGAATGATTCGCGAGATTGGCGCTGTGTAAAATATATGTGCGTAGCGTGACAAGAATACAAACAAAATAATATTATTGTTCGTCGATGTGACAACTTAGCAGTGAAGGTAGAATCTTTTGCTGGAAGTAAAAAACTATAACATCAATTGACATGCACTTTAAATTTTCTGTATAATACCAAAATAATATTTGTTATTTGAGATTATACCTACATATACTGGGTCACCATACTACAGATATAGGACCTTAATAAACAAATACTGGACAGTTAAGAAAAGTCCAATCATGGGTTAAAGTTCGTGGGGTTTATTGAACAGAGTTCTTCGGAGACTACTTTGCAGATATTTTAACGAACTAATTGACCTGGCTTCCGTCTAAAGAGAGCCAACATAGAAAGAGGGCATAGCTCACTCTCGCGCAGGCGTCGAGCTCGAACTATAAATAACTAATCGTTTGCTCTGCAACTGGCTGTTTCGTCTTGTGGTTATCGCATGGTGAAACTAGTTCAGAGGTCCCGAGTTCGAATCCTGGTGGGGCAACTACATTTTGTCTTCTTTTTGTATTTCAAAATGTATTTTTCTAAGTTCAAATTTCTTATTAATAATTGCTTTCTTGCGTTTTTCGTGGATTATATACAGTAAAGTTAGTGAACAAAAAAAGTTGCCATGTTAACGTGGAGTTTAGCTACTAAAAGCTAGGATGTATATTAACCCACCAGGGCAGAATGCACACCGAGCGAAGCGAACCGGGGGCACGATACGTCCGTGTTGAGCCGGGCGGCGTTAGTCGCGCGGGCCCAGCCACCGAATAACGGCGTGTATACGCTAAACGTGCTGTTAACTTTCTATTCCACATTGTTTCCATGTGGGCAGTCCTTAGATGGGAACCAGGTCAATTGATTCGTGAAAAACAACCGCCCACAACCGTCCAGAACTTGTGACATGCTTCGGGGCTTATGAGTTCATTTAGGCCCTTTCTTTTCTTTACGTAAATATGAGTTTATGCCTTGTAAGAATCGATTGCGCTAATTAAAATAAATCCATGATACGTTTCAATTTTTAACATCGAGTATGACATATTCGTGGAATTGCTCAAGTACGGTTTGGGTAGAGTAGCCCGGGGAGTATCGCTATCGTGCTAGACATCCAAGTGAAAAACTCGGTTCGATTCCCTGCCAGGTAGTGTCTTTTTGCACATAAAACAATGGCTGCAAACAGATTTTCATCTTCGGTTGGAGAACTTACGAGGGATCACTGGCGAGAATCCGAGTAAACCGTGCGTGTGTTCTTTAGCATAAAGATAATATACTTTTCATGTTTTTCGTTGTTCTTTCTCCCTTCCTCCCTTTTTTGATGTACTGTTATCGTGTCTTTGCTGCTTCTTTCATTTCTTCATCTTCTCTCTTTCTATTCATCTTTATTTGTTATCTTACTTAACATACACTCTTTTTTTGTGCTTGTTCCAAAGGCAATTTCGGCCTCTTTCGATGACCCTGTGACAGGGCCTGACCCAAACATAAGTGACCCGGTCCAAAACTTGACCCGAAAAACTCAGTGACCCGCTTAACCCGGTCTGGAAAATCTATTTCACTGGGAATCTCGGCGTAATGTTTTTCGTATTCTCGGGTTCGGTCCTGGTCACCCCCTGAAAGAAACACTGTTCAAACGCAATGAAATAATTAAAATTTCTCCTTCTTCCTTCGGGTTATCAGATCTAAATCGAATCACCGGGTCAGAATGGGTTTGAATCCTAAACCCGGTGACACAGTCCAAAATCTGACCAGCATGCCCTGACAGCCGGTGACCAGTTTCAGCTCTACCGTGTTCATTCGCTCTGTGCGAATTCTTAATCACACTAGTTCATTAGTGTTGTAATTATTCAAACGTTATATTCGCAATAGGTGGAATCTAGAGTGGCAGGTTCGAAACAGATACATTTTAAGATATGAGTAGAGAATGGCCCCCTTTTTTCGCTATTTCAAGAGAAGAATTAGTTTTATATTAATTCGGCACAAAATTCGTTTCCAACCTATAATTTATCAACATACTATTAAATAAGATTCTTTTTAAGTCTTGAAATGTGGAACATCAAAGGTCTACTACGCCTATAAGAAGGATGTTAATTTTGCTTTTGAAGATTTGTAGCTTTTCATTTTGATACAATTTGGGTATGTAATCTTGCTTCTTTCTGATAGAAATTAAGTAGAAAAATTATAATTCTTTCATTTTCCTTTTATGTTTAATTTGTATTAGGAGTCTGGAGTGGAAGGTATGACCTACGGTATCTACTAATGATGTTACAATCAGTTATTCCGCCAGACCCCGGCCCCTGTGGGGTTATCAGCCCAAAATCCTCGAGACTATCCGCAACTTTAATTTTTTGCAGTCAAACATTAATAGAAACCGTGCAAAACTCTACTTACACCCTCCCAATTTCGACTTTACATCCCCCAAAATTTCTGACGAAATTCCTGATTACAATATATTCCGAACCAGTACGTTCAATGAGCTTTACCGAATTTGGAACGGAACCACACACACACAAAGCATTATTTTTTATGTGTTTCAGAGCTCCCCAGTCCCACTGAAAATCGTGACTATTTAATGTGACAAATAGATTTGGTCTCCATTTTGAACGTGACTAAATGGATTTTAAAGCACCCGTCTATATATTCGTATTGACCTGAAAAAATATAAAATCCAAAAGTCACTTCTATCTTCCTGTTGGATTTGTGGGAACTGAACTTTATAATGTTAGGTTCATTTTTTACTACGTTTACATTCCAAACTTTTACCTCTCTTTTCATCTTCTTCTCTCTCCCCCTTTCTCTCTCTCTCTCATTTTTCTGTCTGTCTAACAGACCTCCATCGGTTTCAATTTTTCATTGTGTGTTTAAATTTCTCGCTCCATCAACTCATGTATATTGATTTGTCTCGTTTCTATTCTTTCATTTTATCCATACTAATACATGTACATTTTGACCAAAAAAAATATGTCCTCATGATGTTTGTGATTTTAGTATCGGAGAGACGAAGGAAGGAAAAAGATTGGGTATCTATAGCACACACACGATTATGGGATAAGAAGGTGCCATTTGGGAGGCCTAGCTGCACGGCCTTCGATGTCTCAATTTTTTTATGCGTAGTGTACCATAAATACTTCACTATGATCAATTAAGTTTGTGCAGTAAACTCGAGGAGTATAGTCTGGTGCTAATACTAACATAATACTTTAATCATTAAACACATTTAAAAATGTTCAATGAAATGAGAAAGACTTCCAACTCAGTTCCTCTGATTTGAAAGTTGTGCTTCCACATCTTAGCTACTTTGCTAACGGTTTCCGAGGGAAAATAAACATTTAATGTTACATTGAAGTTATTAGAGCAAGTTCTGTAGTGTACTGCATATATCTTTTTAAGTAACTAACTTTCCTCCGTCAGATCCGCTGAAAAAAAAAAAAAGATGAAGTCTGTATCGCCAAATGAAATGCAAGAGTGGGTTTGAAATATTTATGCTGAGAATGTTTAAACTCAATTTTACCGAGAGAGAAAGAGATGAGGGTCTGAAATGAGATAAAGAAAATGAAGAAGAAAGCGTTTAGGACAACGTCACTTCCTTTCCTCTTTTTCTACCTCTTTTTCGCGTTAACTTCAGTCGAATGGTGGTGTTCTCATCTCTCTTAACAACGATGAAACAATATTTCACCTCTGACAAAGAGCGCAATTTATCATTTTTCTCATTCACAGTAATCTCCTCACGTCTTTCACAAGTGTCAAACATCTCACACTTTTACTTTATCTCATCTTGTGCCTCTCCTGTTTATCATCCAACCTTTCAGCAACAGACATGTTGATGAAATTAAGGCAAAGTCCTATTGTAGTTGGTATATACGCATGAAAACACAAGCAAACAAACACAACGAGGTGATCAAGAGGTTCGTTAGTTTGTTTTTCATGCTCATGGTCACAGGCTCAATGCCCGCTGGTGTCCATTGAATGTTGTACAGAACTCACTTTAACAACAACCGTATGTACCGTAGTTAGAAGTTCGCCAGCTCGTTTAGGAACTTAATAACGATTCAACCAAAAAAGAAAATAATCAATCTACGTTTCAAGCACTTTTTCTTTCTCGACCCATCTTTATTTCAGAGAATTTCTGGGAATCCCCTAATTCCTTTGGCGAATACCTTGTGCACCCATTTTGAAATATGCATTTTTGATAGTGCATATTTAAAGTCTTTGAGGGTACCATGCCTCATTAGCTCTACTGTTAATAGTATTGGAAATATTAAAATCTAAAGTTAATTTTCCCACGCTTTCAGCATCCTGTATCTCCGAAACTATGAACATTTCGAAAATTTGTCAGATGAGCTTTCGTCTTGTTTTGATGCAATGAATCTCACCTCCCGAAATTTTTTGATATAGTTTATATAAACTAACTCAATGGTTTACCGAACTCGTAAGTTCATCGCCACAGTAACAACCATTCGCCATCTATTCTGGTGAACCTCAAGCAAGTTTCCTGGATGAATCTCTCAAAGATGCTTTCCACTTTCCTATGTAGCTTAAGGATGTAGCTTAAATGAAGAAATAAAAGCGAGAGGTTTATCAAAGACATAGTTTAGTCTCGTTTCTGATATTAATACAATTTTACAGCGCTTTGATTCACCGGATAGACTTGCTGGTCGTCCAATATGCTGCTAACGAAAACTGTCAGCCTGTTCACTTGTGTAATGTTAATTTCTGGAAGTGTACTCAACGAGTTTGAAGCTCTTACTACTCTCTTTGTACTACAGCATATACAAATATAAGTTACGTTCCCCGATTTCCGGTGGCAAGAGCACTCTCTGGAATCCACGGATAAGCAGAGTCAAGAGACAATGTTGCCTCGTGGAATTCCAGTGTATCCACTTTCCAGCAGGTCCACCCGGAATCAGTCTGCGCTGTAATCATTTGACATTAGTTACATCAGTACGTTATATCATACGTTATATCAGCCTTTTGTCGTGCTTCACATTCTACGCAGTGATCCGTGTCCGTCTCGTTACCGCTTGGATACGGGGGATCGGTGCTTACTTATGACCAGGGTACTGTATTTATTTGTTATGGAAACTTTGAATTCGTACATTTTTTTATTAATAGAGATTCAATAATATTTTTATAATAAGCAATGTAATGTACGTCAGGAGCTTAAAAAAGACACATTGCGACAATGAATGCAATGGTGGATGGGGGTTAGGTGGTCTATTAAGCTTGTAATTTTAATTACAAAGAGAAATTCATACTATTTTTGAATGAAAGGGTTATTGTGCTGTTGGATATAGCAGGGATGTAATGGAGGGTATACAGCGTATACCCACTTCGTTTCTTTAGACAGCACTGTATATCCACCTAAAATTTTTGAAACACGCAGGTATATCGGATAGAAAACGAAAGGTTTTGTTACAACAAGCGAAGCGTATACCCATGTAAAATTAGTATTACATATAGTAATAATTTTATTGTGATATGCTATCTTAAAAGTCTCCATAATGCAAACAATAACACTGAGTGTAACCATTTGCATCCCCTGCAGGACAAAATAACACTAATAATTTCTTAAACTTAAACAGAACTCAGTTATTATTAAACCGCAGTTGTTTGAAGTTGGCTGGGTTTCATAACCAACAGGAACTTTCCAAGAGGGAGCTCAATCATTTTCTTGGTTGAGAATACAGTTGGGAAACTCCAGTCTAAGGAATCGGAGGCACAAGCAGTTCACTAGTCCCTTCACCTTGAAGGAGTGTTTCCTTCATAATATTTCATTTCGGGGGCTTGTAAGGCGTCAGAAAGTTTAATACTCGTATATATCAGCTCCAACGTACTAAAATATAAAATAATAATTATAATAAATAAGAATGTTAAGTCACAAATCCTTAGTTCTGAGAAAACTTGATTGGGAAGTTGGGAATACATAGCACTAAGTTTGAAAATAAAATCGCTCTAACATCTTTAAAAGATGAGATAGGACTTAGCCGATTACACACAATTGTAGAGAGTTGCGTTCTTATTTAGGGAAAGTGAAATCCCATTTTTGGAAAATGTAGACTTAACCCCTATTGCACAAGCACAGGAGAATTTTACATAACAATATGTCGTACTTCCTTAGTTGAAGTCAAAATAATATAAACAATGTTTATTTAATGCACTATTATATATGTATTTCAGTATACGTATAAGAAATACAAGTGTTGAGACTAATCATTTCGCGGGAGCAGTTGAAAATCTCTTAGAGGGCAAATGCCCACCCGAAAGCATGCCTGAAAGAAACTGCCTTGAAGTTTGATATTTTTCGGTATGAATTGTAGACAGACATTTAGAATGCCTACACTAATGTACTATTATCGTCAAAAGTAAATATCCACTTAGATTTCACGATCAAACGTATGCAACCCAAATCGAATCAAAGTTTAATTGGTTGCACCATAATATACGAACCCAAAAGTTGCATTATGTGTGTTTATGAGAAATTCAAAATGAAGAGCGCGGGGAGGAAAGAGCACAATTGTACACACACACACACACACACA
>JAGDQP010052510.1:0-13768 GCA_022664845.1 Lepisma saccharinum | reverse complement strand
CTGTTGGGATTAGTCGTAATTCTATATTTAAAAAATACTTCGTTATTTAGATTTTACGTAAATATAATAGGAATGACTTTCCATATGTTAATTTAGTCTTCGTGTATATTTCTTGAAAGAAAGTTCGTGTAGTAGGTCTCAGTGCTAATTCACACACATACACATACCTTTGATAATGTCAATATCCTCTAAACAAAAAAATCTGTGCAAAAGCTTGAATACAAAAGCTGGAAAAGTAAAAGAATACAGTCTGAGGGAGGGTGTATAGAATGACGAGTTCACTTCTCATGTAAGCCCGAAATTATCGAATAATCATCAAGACAACCAGTAAACGAGGAGAACAATGTATAAAAGAAATCGAGAAAATGACCATTTGCCTAAAGAATTTCAAAGAAAACTGACATGATGAAACTTCGGCGGATCAAGTGAATAGCTATTGGTCAGGGAGAAAACAGTAAGCAAACATGACTAACTACGTATGTGAACAAGAATCTTCCAAAGGATTATAACGTGAAATAATTAATTTTCTGTTTCGAGCTATGAAGATTCTCTGTGGGATCAATCCTCGTATGAAGAAATCGAATTGAATAGCTGTCGAAGATCAATTTCGTTTATGAACCGAGCAGGGGGCAGCAAAACAGATGACTGATGAACATGGACGTGATGAGATAAAAAGGAAGATAACTTTAGGGCTTTAATGATTGACTCAATTAAGAAAACAACAACGATCTGTTTTAATAATTAAAATTAGCTGATTTGCCCGCCTGTTGGTACGGGGTGAATAAACTATGTTGACAACACTCATTGGGACTGTCACCAATACTCACTTCCCCGTGGCGGGTTGCCCCCCAACTTAAGAAGTTTTGGGAAGTGCGCCCCCCCCTTTATCGTTACCATACTCTCCGGGGGACTGCACCCCCATGGATTTGCCCCATACCCCCGGAAGGTTTCTTCCCCATAGGGAAGGTTTGACGCATTTATTGTAACCTACTCGTGCTGGTACACCTTCATACCAAATTTCGTTTCTCTAGTTTCAGTGGTTTGGAAAATGCGTTTTTAGGCGGCCATTTTGGATTAAGATGGCGACCTTTTAAACATTTTATTATATTATCGTGACCTACTCGTGATAGTAGTACTTTCATACCAAATTTCATTCCTCTAGCTCGAACGGCGTGGATAATGTTTCAGGGCGGTCATTTTGAACCCAAGATGGCAACTTTTTCAAAATGATGTAATATTTTCTTAAACTATTCTTGATACTACACATTTATGCCAGATTTTGTATCTCTAGCTCAAACGGTGTGGAAAATGGATTTTTGGGATCTGCCATTTTGAAGATAATTATTTTAGAATCAAAGTGATATGATAACTTCCAAGTCCGGTCCAATGTCTGATCATGTGCAAAAAATTATTACAATCAGTCAAGTACATTTTGTGTGATATTCACGCAAACACTTCACTTTCCTTTTTATTCAGAGAGATAATAGCTCTGAGATTTAAAATAACAGAAAGTGATCTTTTTTTTCTTTTTTTTTTCTTTTTTTTTAAAAAAGGTGTAACTATACAGAGACTTGGTTAAGTGAATCTCCATAAAAGTTCAGAAGAAGATATTCCGGGTGTCCGTAATGTGGCATTCCAAAAAGGCTCAATGAAAACTACAAAGTTCTTCGCGCATAAGTAATTAAGAATAAGAATTAAAATAACAGAACATAAGAGAATAGAAGTGAATACGGGCGTCTCGAGACAGTAAGAAGTTCCGGAATCAGAAACCGAAGACGTTGCTAAAGTGTTCCAGTACTTCTGTCACAGTTCCAGTTTCTTCCTCCAATAATGTGTTGTCCATTATAATGCCAACGATATCTATTGTTTTCTACTTATGGAAAGAATAACGAAAGTGAAGGGAAAAAATGCATTAATATTCTATGAAAGAAAGAAAAATTTCCTGGACGGGGATCGAACCCCGTTCTCTCATGCAGGAAGCCGGTACTCTACCAGTCTATCACCTAAGCTACCGAGGCAGTTGGAGACGTACGATTTCATAAGGATACACACGTATCCACATACGGATACACATAAGGATACACATAAGGATACGATTTCCAGCACACGTTCAAGATATGCTATGACACGTCACGGAATAGTGGAACTGAAACGATGAAAGTAACCGGAACAGTGAACGAACAGTCCTGGATTTCGGGAATTGTCGGTCCCTTCATATAACCTATGAGTGGATCTTCAAATGGCGAACTTCGGTCCAAATCTGAACTCGCCCGGGCCTCCTGATTGCGAAGCCATTGCTTTACTAACTGAGCTATGACCACTGGATCTTACCTTACTCATACTCGAGTAAGTATCTGGACTGCAAAGACTTTTTTATTGCGATATTACCATCAATCCGGACTCCAGAAAAAATATTGGACACCCCTGAACCCTATAGTAAAGCGCTCGAAATGGTTACTCTTGCGAGGAAGGTTAAACGCTGATGACTTAAGTTGAAAGATCTCATGCCATTGAACAATTAATATTACGTACGAGAACTAAGAAGTTCGAGCGAATACCTATTGAGTGCCAGAAACTAGAGACTCTGGCGATTGAAGATGATAGGAAATCAAAGGAAGCCAATTTGAAGGAAATAATTAAAACAAGATTGTTTAAAAAAAACACGTTTTTTTTAAGATGGACTAAAAAGTATAATATAATAAATTGAATTAATCTTATGAATCGGAAAATAAAAACTTGGGTGTTCTTGCTTACCTTATCATAAAATCATATCTAAGAGCACCAACGCTTTTATTTTCCAATTCATAAGATTAATTCGATTTATTATTTTTAACGTTTTAGTCCGTCTTAAAAAAGCATGTTTTCTTTTTAAAAAAAATCATTTTTTAATTATTTTTTTCCCTAAACTACCTGTTATGATACACCTTTATGCCAAATTTCGTATCTTTTAGTTCAAACGGTGTGAAAAATGAATTTTCGTGTCCGCCATCTTGGATCCAAGATGGCATCTTGGGAGAAATTTGGTAATATTTTCGTAACCTACTAGTGATAGTGTACCTTCAAACCAAATTTCACTTTGCTATCCCCAGCGGTTTAGGTTGTGCATTCTATACAACAATGGATTTGGCGGCCATTTTGGATCCAAGATAGCGACTTTTTCAACATTTTGTAATATTTTCGTAACCTACTAGTGGTCATGTACCTTCATACCCAAATTTATTTCTCTAGCTCAAACGGTGTGAAAAATGCATTATTTTTATATCCGCCATGTTGTATCGAAGATGACGTCTTTGAAAACGTTTGGTAATATTTTCGTAACCTATTAGTGATAGTGTACCCTTATACCAAATTTCGTTTCTATTGCTCTAGCCGTTTAGGCTGTGTATTCTATACAACAATGGGGTTGGCGGCCATTTTGCATCCAAGATGGCGACTTTTTCAAAATGTCATAAGTTAATATTGCATTGTCATCCAGTTCTGAGCAATGTTTAAAGTTTCAAGTCTCTAGCTCATCGGAAAGTTAGTTTAAAATCGATTGCAAAATTTGTACCGAACAGACAGGCAAGAAAGCGAGTTAATAAAAACGTGTTAAAATAGCATTTTATCGTAACGTTTTAGGTTATACTTCTTGTCTAGAAAGCATTGGAATTAATATATATTTGTTAAAGAATTTTAAAGCACGCAAATCATAAATCTTCATTGAACGCCTAACATAACGAGCATCACGCTTATGCTAAGCTGCTTAGAAGTTACAAGATCTTACGAGTGACGTCACAAACCATTCAGCCAATGAGGATTAAAGCACGGGAATAACTTACCTGATATTTAATATATTTTGATTGGGAAATAGAAAGATCATGCATATAAGATGAAAAACATGAAAAGAGATAAGATGATAGTGAAGTTCGTTAACAAATTGTAATTATATTTCAGATATGAGAGAGTTAACTACGTGTTTTGCTGATGGCTTAAGATCTATAGATTATATTTTAGCCTGGGACGCAGAGATACTGGAAGCTAATAACATGAAAGGGCAAATGAAAAGAATGATATTTGAAAACAATTTGTCTTCTGAGGGCATTGAACTTGAATATGAGATAGATGGATTTATCCATTTTGCAAAATTGCATGCTTCGCGCTCTGTACTTGAAAGGTATTGTGACCTACTTAAGTTTAGAATGCCGATTAAAACCATGTTTAGCAGAAGGTTTGCCACAAGTGGGAAGCAACATTTTGAGAAAGATTTTATGCCAACAAGACCCATTACAGCTGTGTTTTCTAGGAAAAGAGAATATTTATTTGACACCTCAACCGCAGACTTCTTTGAACCGAGAATTCGAGCAGAAATTATACATTACATATTGACAAGAACTCGATTTTCCGCAGACCCCAAGGATCTATTAGCGTTCGGTATTCAAAGGTTGCTTCAAGATTATATATATACTGCTGCGTATCCATTACATGACAGTGACCTTAATGAGCCTGCAGGGATGAGGTTCAAGTTATATCAGGAATGGGGATCTCTCAGAAATGTTTTTAGGCCTCAACCACTCGAATACGTCAAGAATTACTTCGGACAAAAAATCGGAATGTACTTTGCATGGCGAGAATATTATATTGCCATGTTAATTCCTTTAGCCGTGATAGGAACATTTAGTGTAGTAGTAAGTTCTATGGGTTTGGCTGGACATGTTACGTTAAACGAAATATGTTCTGATGAAAATACTTTCCTATGTCCTCCTTGCGATGAAGACTGTGATTATATCCCATTAAAAGATCTATGTTTGTATGCATTACAAACACTTACTATTGACCATGATTTAAATGTGATATATGTCTTTTCTGTTTCTATATGGTGTGCTCTATTTATCCCTTTATGGAACAAACGCTGTGACAAAATAAGATATGATTGGAATTTAGTGGATTACCAACAACGAAAAGTCGAGTTTCGTCCTGAGTATTTGATTCAGGCATCCTATTTACGAGATGATCGCTTACATGTCTTTGACGATGCAATTGATTATGAAATTCCTTTTAAATATCGTTTTCCATATTTGTTATTGAGTGCTTTCGTTCTTCTAGTCACATTGTTTTTGGCATTTTGCTTTGTAATTCTTCTGATTACGTACCGAGTGGCAAGGACATGGGTCAAACTTCCCTATTCCATTTTCAGAATGGTAACAACCATGACATCTTCCACGATGAGTTGTACTTTTTTCATTGCGCTGGAATTTAGTTTTCCCTACTTGGCAGCACGGTTAACAGAGAATGAACAACAGAAAACTCAAAAAGACTATGAAGATAGTTTTATTCTCAAGTTGTTTCTGATTGAGTTTACTAGCTTTTTCTCAGAGGTGCTTTATACGGCATTTGTTAGAGGAAAATCTATAGGATCTCCTGCAAAATATAGCAGGATGTTTAACTACCGTCTCGAAACGTGCGATGTTGGTAAATGTCTAGTTTATGTGTCCACGTCGGTTGTTTGTATGATGTGCGTAAGACAATTAGCCAACATAACATATTGTAGGATCCTCCCGTGGATGTTTACAGTGTTGAGAAATTTCCAAATTAAACGGGGTGTAGGAGGAAATGCATATGCGACTAGTGGGGAGCGGTGGAGCAACGATTATAATCTTTTTGTTTGGGGTGAAAACATCATGAACCCCAACTACGTATTATCAATGGTTGATTTTGGGCTAGTTATTCTTTTCGCTCCATCATTTCCACTAGCTCCTCTTCTTGCATTGTTTTATAATCTTGTTGATGTAAGATTGGTTGCTCAACAATATCTAATGCTTTATCGTAGACCTGAACCTACTCGTATTAAGGATCTTGGGATGTGGTCTCATTGCTTCGATTTTCTTTGTAAATTTTCGATATTTGCACATGCGGTAATTTTAGGAACTACAACCGAACTAGTTACCAGATTCATATATGAGCATTATGAGAGTAACAATTCAAGTGGTTACAGACTTGGAGGATTTTTAAATTTTACTCTATCAATTTTCAACACCGTTGATTTTGAGAAGGGCTCAGCGCCATTAAACCCGAAATATAACGTATCGATGTGCAAATATTTTGGTAATTTCGAACCTCCAGATTCTCAATATAGTGAACCATATACGGAGTTAATAGTCAAAAGGATCATTCTTTGTTCTGAACTGATATTTCTTCTTCTGTTTGAGAATACAGTATTTATTGTTGGGGATTTAATTTGTTGGTTTATTCCGGATTCTTCGACCCATTCACGAATACATTTTACTCGTGAGGATAACTACGTGAATGGCTTAATACAAAGTCGTGGCAAAGACAAGGAAAAGGAACAAAGAGGAAGCTACATCGATCTTTTCAACTTCGGAGACAACGAGGATGATACTAGTTTTGAGGATTTTTAGACATTTAAAATAGAGCAAGAATGCCTTAAGTGTTTTTCGATTCAACGAGCAATTATTTAAATAGAATTAGCGCACACGACAAGAAAGGAGAGCTTTATGTGCGGAGAAAATACACCCCGTGCTCATCCAATAAAGAAACAACGAGAAAGGGTTAATGTCAGAGGATTAGGTAACCAAGAATAACCTTATATCTTTCTCTAGATATCTATCTTATTGTGTGCTACTATGTCCGACTTGCCACTACACAGACCTATTATGTACACTTATTTATTGACCAATAAAATATTTCTTAATAGACTGCTCTCTTTTCATTTTAGAGACATGCATAGATTGCGGCTTAAATAATTTAATGCCTGGGTATAATATAAATAAGGCAAGGTTGGTTGTAAAAATGTTTTGATTTCGTTTAATTGGTCAGCCTATTTTAGGTTGAGTTAGGTAAGTTAGGACAGGCCCTGTATCTTACACAATCTTGACCTAATGATGATGGCTAGGTTATATAGATTAGGTTAAGTCATGTACACATGAATTTCAGCCTGTTACACATAGCTACAGAAATAGAGTATTTTAATCTTTCCGATGTACGTAAGCAGATATACGTTTTGATTCTAAGTTTTCATATCATATACAAATGCAACTTTTAGCCTTAAACATAATGCAGATAGCAAAGCACATTAAAGTTTACAGCAAGTTTGGTATTGAAAGTCTGCAAGATTGCAGCAAGTTTGGTATTGCAAGTTTGCAAACTTGCTACATGCTTGCAGCAAAGTCACTAGTTGGTAAGTTACAAATTTGCCACAAACCTGCCACATCAAATTTATTACAAACTTCACAATTCAAAGTTACTACAAACCTGGCTTGTAAAAATCTTGGTGGGCCAACATAGGAAAAATCTTGACGGGAGGTTATTAGCAATGGTTGTTCTCTATTGGTATACATATTTTAGCCGGATTTCATCCATTGCTTGCATAATTATGTATTAACTAGTTGGTATTTTTTATTCAAATGTCTGCACTGGATTGCGATCCTAGAGTCTTCAGATTTGCTTGTTGTCCGGAATTGCGGCACTTCTATCTTAGTTCTCTTTTAGTCTCAGGCCGGATGGATGATGATGGGGTGATTGGTGGAATGAAGAAAATGAGAGGAAACTGGAGAATCTCGTGAAAACTAACACACATGGTGTTTGTCCACAAGAAAGCCCACATGGCATGAAGAGGGATCGAACCTACGATCCCAAGAACCAGAGATGAATGCTCTACCAGTAAGTTACCGCGGCTAACTAGCTCTTTTATGTAGCGAAGACTGTTTATGAAGTAAAGGCACGAATGTAGGCTTCAATTCCACACGGATATAGATGATTTTATCCAGTCATAGAGCTATGAAGCCTCCTCAGGAAAATCATAATGACGTGTATACTTTAAAGCACGGGTCGATGCTATATTGCGTTTTTTTGTCTTTGGATTGCGTTTAACAAAAGAATAATTATCTAACCTGAATTGTTTAACCTATTTTCGTGAAATGCTTAGAATTTTCAAAATTGTGTGAAATGTTGAACAACACAAAATGAAGGAAAGGGGGAATAAACATAAGTATGAACAAAAAGAAGTAAAGTTGTTGAAAAGAGAAGATAGCACTTTTTTTTAATGAAGCCTGGTTTTCCAGTTAATAATCCAGCACGATATCATTACACTAAGCCGAGTGCTAGTTACAAACACTTTGGTATCGTAATTTATCCTTCACGTACGTAACTAATCAGATTACAAACAGACGCCATGGATGTTTTCCCCATTCCATGCGGTAGGTTTATTATTGTCAATTTTTCCACAACCCTGAAACAAACTTTATATGCCATATTTGTAACTGCAAACAAAATTCAAGGATCGTGCGGCATGTTTGTCAATATCAATTTTGCCACAACTTTGCAACAAACTTATTGTGTGAATTTTCTCACTGTTAGGAAAAATCAAGTCTAGTTCAAACTTGGTATAAATTTGCGTGCTATCTGGGAATGCGTAATATTCATATTGGTCTTAAATTTGACAATTGACTCATTCTGTGGTGCCTGACACTTGCGCCATACTCCATTATGGATCTTATTCTCACGTCGTGATTTGTTTCTTATTAGTTTTATAGGGATTCTTAAATCATGATTCGCAATGTTTATCAGTTTATGTGTTAATTTAATCGTTTTATTTTTAGCGTTGGTTACTGAAGTTTAATTTTTCATCCAATAAGATTTCTAAATATTTGTAGTTTTCTTCACTTTTAATTGTTTTGCTACTTATTTTTATTATAGGTTCTCTATTGCTATTAATTTTACCCTAAAATAACACATATTTTGGCTTGTCTGCTGATATCTGGAGTTTATCATCATCAGACCACGACCAGAGTATTTTTATTATATTATTTTCTTTCATTTGTAGTTTATCTCTGGTATTTCCTTTGAGCACAACCGCCAGATTACCCGCATATCCCACCATGCATTCCGCTTCATTCATTTCATTTAATCTTTCCAGGCACGGCTGGAAGGCCAGATCCCAGAAGATCGGTCCTAGGACAGATTCCTGGTGTTTTGCTCACAACGCCGTTCTGTGCGTCTGCCTCAATGCTTTTATTTTTAAAGTAATTTTGAATTAGTTTCCAAATTTTAGAGTGCATATTCAGTTTCTTTAATTCCTCCATCAGAGCAGGCCACCAGAAGTTATCGAATGCTTCTTTTATGTAAAAAAAGCATTCCCATAATATATCGGCATTCATTAGTTTTTAGGTTTTTTATTTTGTTACATATTTTATTAATGACATTCTCTGTTGACTTTTCCTTTCTGAATCAGAATTGTAATTTACATTCCTTTAAATCTGTTCGTTTTTCATTAACTTTGCTTGCTATTATCTTTTCAAAAATTTTACTGATCACATTTAGTAGACATATTGATCGATATGATTGCTCTATCTTTATCTTCTCCTTTTAGTATTATTATTAATTTTAATCTTTTCCATGTTTACGGACATTTTCCCTGTTTTATATATTCCTGAAATAGCTTTGCAAAATATAGTGCCCAAATATTCATTGGATTTTTGTAGATTTCACTCATAATGTTGTCTGGATTTATCATTTTTCAGACTTGTAAATGCTTTTTCTATATCGTTGTTATTTACTATGAGTTCTTCGTTTTTTTGTATTTCTTTGTTATTTCTTTGTATTTTTCCTGCTTGGCTTCTGGTTTATTTATTTCTATTGTTGTCGTTTTCTTAATCATCGTCTGGAAAAAAATTCATTAATAGCAGGTTAGTAGTTTCGGTCCAGTAACATGTGTATACGCTATTACCTTTTTTTAAAAGAGTATTGGTAATATTTTTAGTTTTTATTTTATTCATTACTAGTTTGTAAGGCATTCCCCATGGATCCAAACAAAGATTCCTTTCCACAAAGCTATTCCAAGTTTCCCTCTTTTGCTCTTTTAATTCTTTTTCGTAATTTTGTTTTATTTGTCTATATTTATTGAGTTTTAATTGCCGGGGATCCCTTCTGCCCTGTAGCTGTCGCGGCTCGTCAGATGAAGTTAGTGAAGTTCCACTTCACTTGTTATTTTGATATGCATTACGTAAGTTGGCATTAATATGTATTATTTAGGCCTCATCTAGAAAGATAGTCAACATCTTCTTAGATGGAATAATGTCATTATCGGTAAACCCGAAAATCCAGGATAAATATTGATAAGCAAGGATTGCAGAAGTGCGTTGATGGATGAAGTTTTTGGTAGTTTTTCACCTATTATTTGGGTCACGTGTCGCCACTTCCCTGTAACTTTTCCTCGCAGCTTTATTTTGTCGTTTCAGTCTTTCTAGGCTTTTCGTCCAGACGGGTGTTTTCTTTACATTGTTCTTTATTATTGGTGCGGACTTTTAAATTGCTTCCTCTGTGGCTGCCTCTTTTTCGGTTGTTAATTTATTTAGGTCGCAATTATTTTCTATTTGTGGTAATTTTAGATTTGGTTTAAATTTATTCTAATTTGTTTTATTTACATATACTATATCTAGTTTCTTTTACATTTGTTTGTGTTTCTATTATAAAGCGAACGGCGTTATGAGCATTTACTGTTTTCTTCATCCATCACCGTCCAATCCATTATATCTCCTATTATTCTTCCTCTGGCTATCATTATGTCAATGTTAGTCCCCCTTCCAACCCTGCCCGTGAATGTTAACGGCATGCCGTATCCGTTCATGAGTTGTAATTGATGTTGGAATATAAAATCTTCGAATAGTTCGCCACTTTCATCCGTATTAGGGGAGTACCATTGCGGTGATTTTGCATTTAGATCTCCAACTATTATGATATTATTATCAAATTTGTTTAAAAGTATATGTAAATTATGCATAAAATATGCTTGGGAGGGGGAACTGACAATACATGTTTATTAATATAAATTTAAGTTGGTTGTGTATTATTTTCATATGTTGGATCTACAATCCCAGAAACCCTAAATTTTACCTACTTCCCAAAATCCATAAATCTGGTAATCCCAGCAGACACATCGTTTCCAGTATTGACTCTCCCTCTGAAACAATCTCCGCCTTCCTTGACCATTATCTCCAACCGTTTGTCCAGGATCTCCCTTAATACATCAAGGACACCAACCATTTCCTCTCCACAATACATTCTATCTCTGATCCTCTCCCACCTGACACCATCTTAGTCACAGTCGACGTGACGCCACTGTATATTAACATTCCCCACTCCCATGGTCTCGCTGCCCTTGAACACTTTCTCGACACACGCTCCAGTCCTCGTAAACCCAGTACACCATTTCTGCTTCAGCTAGCCCAGTTTTGTCCTCAGCATGAACAACTTCCTGCAAATCAAAAGTACAGCCATGGTCACTCTCATGTCCCCTTCTTACGCCAACCTTTTCATGGGACGCCTGGAGACCCAATACTTCAACTCCACACTTCTCAAACCTTTCACCTGGCTTCGCTATATCAACGATATTTTCTTGATCTAGACCCACGGATAAGAGTCACTGGAAACATTTCTGCAAAACCTTAACTTTACCTTTTCCGTCAAGTTCACTTGTCATTCTCCAGGGAACACATAACTTTCCTTGATGTGGATGTCTGGCTCAAGAAAAATCAACTTCAGACAGGCATTCACATAAAACCTACCAACAGTATGCAGTTCATTTCAACATCTTCTATTCATACTATACCAAATGCTGTCTTCCATACTCTCTTGCTGTCCGGGGCCCCGCATCTGTCCCTCTGATGACCTGCTCCAAAATTATTTCAGTGCCCTCTCCTCAGCTCTCACTGACCGTGGATATTCCAAACACCTCATCCGTAAACAACTAGACCATGCCAAAAATCACCCCAACTCCAACTGACCTCCTCGCGAAGCTCTCACCGCTTCCAATCTTCTCACCCAGTACCACCCCAGCCTTCAGACCCTCCAAAAGCTCCTCAAACTGGCGCACCCCATACTCACGGCGTTGAAACTGAAAGAGTACCTGTCATGCCTCAAAATAGTCTACCGCAAACCTGCGAATCTCAACACGATTCTCACAAGTACTGGACCAATCCCGCCCCCTCCCCCAGGGGTTTCCCCAGGATTTTCAGTCTGGGGGGTGTATTATTTTACTAGAGAGGGTGTTTGAATAATGATGCATGGATAACAACATAACGTAAACGAAATTATATGTGATAAATTAAGACTGAAAAAGGAGATACCTATAACAAGCATTTTAGAGGATACACAAACTTCAGTAATGATAAACGTAACAAGTTTTCGGATCAAGATATGGTCACGGGAAAGGGTTGAGAAATAGGCAAACAAAGTAGGGAACAGGAAAGGCTAAGCCGCCAATCTCTGCCATAGCCTATACGTATAGATAGATGGCTAGAGAAATAATCCGTTTCAATATTTAGTATATGCATTACGGAACTCTATTTTAACTACAATAGGCAGCATAATTAAGTAAAAAAAATCTTAACAATGAAATTTAACTTCATCAGTACTTGAGTACTTTGCGGTTGCTACATGAGTTTCCTACACCACCCAGGAGGTACCTCGCTCGGTGCGTTGGTTTTTTTTACATGGCCTCTTCTCCAGTTTCAAGAACCAGATCTACCACCATGTAGCGAGCTTACATCATGGATTCATGGCTATCAAATTTTTCTTCTTGGTTTCTTCAACCACTCCTTATATGACTTCGATATGAAGTTGTTGAATTCTCGAACATCTAAGTCATCCTGTTCCCTTACGTCGGGTATCTTTGGGCTCTCGATAGAGAATTTCATCAGTGCGTTAACATGATCAGGGGAAGTCGAGCCCGCTCGGAACACAAAATTCGGTTCATCGTGGAAAATGACCTCTCTACAGAAGCTGTGCCAACAGTTAAGAGTAGGATCAATTTCACTTCGGAGGACAACAATGGAAACATCGCTTTCTTCTGATCATCAGAAACAAGTTTACACAGAAATTGCATGCACGAAAGATCTCCTGGCAATCGTCGAAGAATCCTGCACTCAAAAGAAATGTCTTCCAGAGATATGTCCAATACTAGGGAAAGCTTCTTAAAGTCTGGATTTTCCTCTTTCTCTTTAAGGGTCTTCTGAATTGACGCCAGAGCCTGAAAGTCATTATTAAACCTGTCTCCAACATTTTGCACTATTGCCTCTCTGTAACACTTCCCAATCTTGATCATCTCTTGTTTGTACATATCATCACAAAAAGTAACACCAGTCTCTCCTGCAGAGGCCATCATTACTTTTAACGCATCAAGAATTTCTTCCATATTGTAGGAAGAAACTTCCGATACAACTGCATTTACAAAAGACATGGTTTCACAAATGTTATTCGAGGTACTTTGAAGAGCCCTACTCAGTCTTGCTAGTGGCTTCAATAACTTTGACAACCGAGTCAAAACAAAGACGTTACAAGGCTTCTTGAATAGTAGTAGCAATCCTCCGCAGGCCGGGTGCCCGAGCGGTCTGCGGCGGTATGCCATCGGGTCGAAGGTCCCGGGTTCGAGTCCCGGCAGGGGTATGGGTGAGGATTTTAACAGCTAAAGGCGAATCGTGACGGGCCGAAGTCTAAAGTTACTAAACTGGCCCATATATATATATATATATATATATATATATATATATATTAAAAAAATAAAGTTTACCAAAAGTAGCAATCCTCCAGCCAAACTAGAGTAGTCCGCGCCATCACTATACATCTGTTCGAGGGATAAGCAGACAGCGGTAAAGTGTTTGCAAATAACGACCACACTCCGTTCGTAAGATAACCAGCGTGTCTTTCCTGACTGAACAAGTTAATGTGGCAATTTATCAAGAGACGTTTCAATTTCCTGTAATATACTCATCCTTTT
>JAGDQP010052509.1:0-13768 GCA_022664845.1 Lepisma saccharinum | reverse complement strand
GCTCTTGGATAGTATTTCTGAAGTTGTATCAAGACGTGCTTTGGATTGGAGAATTTCGGATCAGCATTTGTGAGAAGAAAATTGAAGATCGTTGGATGGTCATTGCCAGGAGTAGAAAAATCCATTGCTGATGAGTCTGCATCGTTGTTGTCATGGTTAGATTGAACAGGAGATCTAGATCGATTACGCTGTTCTTTCAGTTTGCCAGATCTGTAAGATCGTCCCCTGATCTTTGTCACCCTGTTCCCGTGCGAGTTTTCGGGAGGTGCAGGCATGGCCGAAACCAGAAAAGAGGGAAACTCTCTTGAAGATGAGAGAGCTAATCGTCAAACAGTCTCAATGAAATGAATGAGATGATAAGAACCACTGTGGCTCCCCTAAGAGGCAACAATTTGTCCTCTTGGTGATGTTGACTTGTGGTAACCACGAAGTCCTCCACAAAACTCAATCAAAAAAACTGGTACTCTTACTGTTTGGCAACAGCGTGTTTCCCAGATAGGTAAAAGTTGTATCGATTTTTTTTTTCGCGAGAGGCATAAGGCCTCTTTTGTTAGTCACCGGAGTGACTAACACCCACTAGAGGGTTACGCCCTCTCTATAGGGAAGGGATGTATAGGAGAGGAGGATGAGTAGGATTGGGGGTGGTCTAAGGGAGATTACAAAATGTATTTATCCTTTTTTTTTTATTAATATCTTAAATAAATGGTTTCCATTATAAGCATTACGCTTATAATCATATGTTTGGTTCAGGATCCATGATTATGATGGCTAATGAGTAATGGGGATGAAGTGCAATTTTACGTCACAAACATTAAAACGGACAGGCGAGGGTGAATCTTCTTACCCAGGGGCGACTCTGGGTGTGATGAGAGACAGATGAGCCCTTGTCGAACACTGATGGGAGACTTTGTTGTGATGGTGGTGATAGGTGATAGAAAATGTAATGAGAATGATAATAATGATAGGGAGTATCATTGTCTTATACTGCAGTTTCTAGTGGGTTTGTGTGTACATAGATGTAAGGACCGGAATAGGTAGGTTGGAGATTCATGTTGAGGACTGAGCGGGCTGCGAATTGGAGTTGGGATAGAACGTTGTTTCTTTGGAATGGATATAGGTTTTGCAAGGTAATGGTGATGAACGAAAGAAATTGGTCGATGGTAAGAGGTTGTGATGGGGAGAGGACTGGCGACTGGGATGCTTTAGTCTCTGGAGGGCGAAGAGGTAAAACGAGTCCTGGATTGTCTGGAGTAGGTTCTGGTCTGTTTTTACATTTGTACACATTGCGCACATTTGGCTTTTAGATATGAGCATTAACATAAATGCATTAAGAAATCTTTAAATTATCACATATGCTAATAATATTAATCGCGTTGCCTTTTGTATTTGCTTTAAAACAGATCTCCCATGCACAATATTTATAGTTTTAGCTTTTGGTTATAAACAAAACTGTGCTGCCATCTCGCGAGCTACTTGTAATACACCGCAACAACTTGCAACACATATAACATTTTGCAACTCACTTAACCTTCTCCTGCTAGACTGTGTATCCTGCTGTACTTGCATGCAAACGTTCCCAACATTGATACAAGCAGTGTACATCATTATGGTGTTACTGTAGGCGGCTCCTGCTATTACGTAGGAAAGTACCGTCTGTAATGTATATACTGACTTCTCCTTCTTTCATTCTTGACAGGAGGTTCCATCCTGCTTGCCTGTGTTCATATATGACGTCACTTTATTCATTTTACATGTCGGCAGGATATTCCGTCCTGCAAAAAATTGTGGCATGGAGAAACGACAGGAAGACGTAGGAAACATACGTAATAAAGACTTTTTCCACTTGGCATTACTTGTAATGCACTCACCACTAATCGCCAATTTCATTGAACGTGGGTTACTTACGTATTACGTATGTTCCGTACGTATTAACGTACGCAACCTACGTAATACTGCAAATGTTACATTTACATTATTGAGAATGTAAGCGTTTTTTCAGTGTATGTTCCATAACTCCTGTCAGCTTTTTATTTCTAACTATTAAGAGAAGGGCTCATAAATTCCGGTTTTAGGATAAATTCGCAAGTCCGTAATCGGAGAACGTAAACATTGAATAAGGCTAAATACATAAATATTCGACAAATGTTTCGTAGTTTTTCGCACGAACTCCAGTGATACTTTCCATATGAGAAACCAATGTTAAAATGTTCACAGACAGGTAAAGATGTATCAAATATTGCTGAAAGCAATTTAGTACTACATTTTCCCTTACTTCAATAAGAATAAGATAGTTTTGATTGTCAGGGCCACCGGGTAGTCCCGCACTGAGGAGTCACCTCTCTCCAACTTCTAGCGATCTCCGCATGCAACTAAAGCATCTGTCGCGGATATGGATGCTTCTGCAGATGCGATAAGTGTGTGAATTAAACTTCTTAGCCAGAGAGGGATAAAAGATAACGCACGGATGTCAACAGGCAATATATATATATATATATATATATATATATATATATATATATATATAGGGAATTCGTTTGCCAGCACAGTACTTATCGGCCGAGCTCACGGTAGACTCACTTGTTCCCACTCATTAGTCGGCCCGTGGCTTTCCCATGACAGTGCCTCGTGGTCTATTCCTTTGCACATACTAACAAAAACTTGGTTCTTCAATACGTTCGACATGTGCCGATGTTCAAATATGTGAATTAAAATATTTTAAAATTAGAACTTAACGTGTGATCTAAACTCACCGAAGAAACACGGCCCTCTTGACGGGTGGGGATAAGTGTATCAAGCGCGAACTCGAGTCGAAAAGCGCTGCGTTGCGTTGCCAAATATATTCCCTGTATATATATTATAATTCCAGCCACATTCAATCCACTACTTGATGAGACCCCTCTCGCGAAGGAAGGATTTGGTGTACTGCTCGCACGCTGACCACACGTGATGGAAGAAGAGATCCGAAGATATCAACTGTGATCGCCACTGTCTTTTATTCACAGCAGCTCTCCAATTGCATTACGATGATGGGTGGGCACCGTTACAGACTCTCTCGCTTTGAAAACAAAAATTCTTGCCAGAGCCGGAAATCGAACACGTAACCCCAGGATCAGCAGTCAGCGACGGTAACAACTAGACCAGCCTGGTGAGAGAGAGAGAGAGACCAATTTTCGAATAGGAGGTTACTAAATCAAATCAATCATACTAAAACTTTCACTTCATAAACATCACAAAAGAAATGGCTTCCAAATGGGCTTCTTAGCTCCCTTGTCACTTGCGTGGAAATAGTTTCAACTTCTGCCAAGTAAAAATATTGGGATTTCCTACCTAATCTTGATCGGAACATCTTCTAGGGGGGGATAAATTTATCTCTGGCAGGGAAGAAAACTAAATTTGCCTGCGTGCAAAACTTATTTGCCAGGGAGGGGAATCTCGTGCATCCCCGACCGTTAATTTGCACACTTGATGCTTTCTTGCAAAGACATTTACCGCAGATCGGAATATGTATAAGATAAGAAAGAGGGTCAATACGAAGATAGGAAAGCACGAGAACCCTTATTTCAGGATCTGGATCTGGATCTCACAACTAGTAAGCCAGTGACAAAATTTGATGAGACACGTATTTCCACGTTTCAGTAATAGATATTATTTACTTTTCATGAAAATAAACTAATTGGTATGCATCTGGGAGGAAATGGTCAGTGGTATTTTTACTGTATGTCGGATTGAGGACATGTCGGATGTCAGTGGTATGTCGGATTGAGGACATCTGTGTGGTTTGTAATTGGTGAGTTATGCAGGTCATGGGTTAAGATAAATCTAGTCGTGGGTAACGGTTTTAAACTCCTTTCAGCAATTATTGGTTCATTTTCAGTTTTATCTGTCTCCCACCTTTTTAACATTGATTTTCCATACGAAAAATAACACTCTCGTAATTTGCTGTAAAAGAAAAACGACGAAACATTTGTCGGATATTTATGGATTGAATTTAGCCTTATTGAATTCTTGCATACTTCCATCATGTGATTGCAAAATTTCAGCGAAAACGTTGATTCTTTCTATCCAAAAATTGAAAATGAAAAAGAGACAGGCGTTATGGAACGCACTATCTATAATCGTATATTAAAAATATGGCATTTAGGATAGAGATGGGTATCTAACCTTCGACGTAGAAAAATGTCTTTCTCTGTTTTAAGTATGGTATTGGTGGTTAGGAATTGACTATCACGTAAAAGTGCAGCCTATAAAGAAGAGTTTGATCTGGAAGCTAGAGATATAAAATTCAGTTCGTTTGAGAGCTCAGGTCGTCGGGAACTTGGTAATATGTGTCTCGAAAATTGAACCGGGTACTTTAAAATTGATTAAATCAAGATTTTGGGCTCATCTTAAACTTGTATAATATTTCGTAGTATTTCCATTTCTTTTGACTTTTTTTAATTTTGTGTAATATTTTCTTTTCATTTCCAAACATAACCGTTGGTTTGTAGTATTTGATAATAAATATCCTAATTACAATATCCAAAAACATTAATCAACAAATTGCATTATGAAATGTATTACTTTCAACCTACAAAACCATAGTTAAGAGTATTACATTATTTTCTCTAGTTCATACTGGTTAGTGGTGTCCTGAAATTTGGAAAGTTAATTTAACTAATTCCCGACGCCATACAATAATAAAATAAATACTAGCCTGCAACGATGTAGAGTTTTGACTGGTTGCAGAACACTTTAGGATTTGAGTCACAAAACATTAGCTTGAGAGAAAGTATCCGAACAGCGAAATTGCTCGAAAAAATAATAAAAACTTTTTAAATGCATATTTTTCTTAAATAATTCGTGCTAAAAAGCAAAAAATATTTTTTACGCATGACTAAAAAGGAAAGCATAGGGTTGATAATGCATATACAGTCACTTCAAACATTTTTGAATTGGGGCGCTGCATGCTTTTCTTTTTATTCATGCATAAACAAAATTATTTTTTACTTTTTAGAACGAATTGTTTAAGAAAAGCATGTTTCTAAAAAGTTTTTTTTATCTTTTTTTCACCTCCCTTCGCGACACGATTGCACACAACTCGCGACCCTCACATTGAGAAACCCTGCTCTACATCATCTTGATTTCTACCAATTAGTTCTTCTAGCTGCAACGGTATGAGCTATCGAAACGTGTTTCCTCTCAGAGTTGTTCAAAATTTAGTGATTCTTTCAATGTTGACAATATCAACCTATGTTGCCACTTAAAATTTTGAAGTTGCCCCCTACCCGTAGACCTATTCCCGAGAAGTCTGATTTTAGGAGCATCACCACGTCATTCCGCACATGCACTTTGGAATGAACATTTTTTGTTTCAAAAATTTATGCGCACTAGGAGCTGAGTTATGGCCCTGTTACGGATTTGGTGATTCACCCTGTATATGGATATCTAAAATGTCCTAGTTCTTCATTTACAAAATCTGGCAGCCCTAAGCTGAATGGAAACAATTTGAGTAATTGATTTTTTAAAAGAACGTATGCTCCAAAATTACTACACCAATCAAGGCTGTTTCGGTGGCTCTGAGCTATTCTGGGTAAGACCTTTCGAACGACACCTCACGCATATATCTACGTACACTTCATGGTTCATGAGATTATATTTTGTCATGGGCACCACTAACAACTGGGTTCCTGGGGAGCGGGAACATCCGGAGTATATTCCTATTGTGTCAAATAGTGTTTATACCAAGTTTGGTGCTGTTATGACTAGAATAATGGAGGCAGTTTGACACAAGATAATTTTATAGAGAATAAACTGGCAATAGTAGCAGCGTAAGGGGAGCCACTGCCCCGACCTCAAGTGTCGAGGGGCTCCCCTGCCGCACAATGGGACGAAATCGGAAAAACTGTGAAAAAATACCAAAATTCAAAATAAAATTTGTTATGATGTAGTTTAATGTCCCATAGACATTAAAGTATTTCGTATGTAGTCCTGAAAGGCACAATAAATATTGCATGTGCGCTCAAAGTTGCCAAAATTTTTGCATTTTTTCGAATGCATTTATGTACATTTTATGTCTGCAACTGCCATTAAGGTAAATAATTTACGTACAATATGGTAGGTTTTCTAGTTCGGCTACAGCGCAATAATAACTTTAATGAAGTTGAAAGATGTATCCTAACGTTTTTGTAATATATGTACTCTTTGCGAACAACCTTAGCGACTTTTTTTCTTGGAATTCCACTA
The DNA here is from genome assembly GCA_022664845.1 of Lepisma saccharinum. NCBI lineage: Eukaryota > Metazoa > Arthropoda > Insecta > Zygentoma > Lepismatidae > Lepisma > Lepisma saccharinum. The sequence goes on along the minus strand of JAGDQP010052509.1, from coordinate 7,546 downwards.
TAACAGATGTCCTCTGAACCCTGGATTTTACGACTAACACATGTTGACAGGGTTGTTGTATCGTCACTTTCCCACCCTCGCTGGTGCCTATGTTGCCAAATTCCTCTTGTATTCCGCCCTTTAAATTGAAATTTTAGAAGTTGAAGACTTCTTGTACTGTTTGGTTAAGCAAATCTAGCTGGTGCCAGTGTTGATTAAGTTATATCATCTGTACTGTTATCTTGCTGAGTGTGTGTGTGTGTGTGCTTTTGTGTGTGTTAAAAGTGCTTGTTATACGACGTGTTAAAATGTCAATTTTCAGACCGTGGTTACAAGGTGAAAATCCTGGTAATGAAATTCCAATACCAAGTACTTCCAGGGAGAAGCCACCAAGTCCAATGCCAAGTACTTCCGGGCAGGAGACGCCAAAGAAAAAGAAAAGTGTCGGAATTGGGAAAGTAAATGAGAACTTGTCATTCTTGTGCTATGCATCTTTTTTCTTTTTTTGTCCATACAAAAGGGAACTTTATTAAATACTGGCATTTTAAATACTGGCAATTTTAAAGGCATTTCTTGCCTTTACAACACTCTTGACGTTACAGGCCGTAAAGTCATTCACTTCATCTCTGTTACATGAAATGGGGATACCGTAGGTAAGTGGTAGAGCGTTGGCGTAGCATTCGGGAAGTCGTGGGTTCGATCCCAGCGGCTGACCACCCTGACTGAGGTTTCCCAGGGTTTTTCCTGTCACACCAGGCAAATGCCGGGAAGGCACCCTCAACATAGGCCCTCGCCGACACTATCCCGCGTACTTGCCCCTCCCCTGCCCCGGTCTGAGCTTTAGATGATTAAAGACCATAAATAAAATTCAAATTCAAATGAGATGGGGATAAAATGTCACCTCGATTCAAGGCATAATCCTGGCATTCGCCCGATGTAATGAAAAGGAGTAAACATCTCGGTGAATTTGTGATCATTATATATTTGTTGATATATAAATAATAATATTAAATCACAACCATATACGATCCACTACTGGATAAGACCTCTCCCCGGAGGGAGGAGATGGTCTACTGCTCCCACGCTGACCAGACGAGTTGGAAGTGGAGAGTTCACTGCGATCGCAACTATCTTTTATTCATAGCAACTCCCTAATTGCATCACGATGCTGGGTGGGCAGTGGGCACCGTTCCAGATCCACAAGCCTTGGAAAATAATCCTTGGCAGCGTCGGGAATCGAACCTGGGACCCTTCAATTCGTAGTCAGTAACGCTAACCACTAGACCAGGAGGCTCGGTGAATTTATCATTATATATATATATATATCACGTGTGTGTATGAGAGAGAGAGAAAGAAAGAAAGAAAGAAAGAAAGAAAGAAAGAAAGAAAGAAAGAAAGAAAGAAAGAAAGAAAGAAAGAAAGAAAGAAAGAAGAAAGAGAGAGAGAAACGGGCTGGGGGTTGCAAGTACGTTGCAATAAAAAAAGGATTTGGAGTCGGAAGGCAGTTACAAAGTACAACGTAAATTCCAATGAACCCAAGTTGAAAATAAGATAACATAACCTTATAGGCCTTACTGTACATTTCTGCAATACAATTTCTTTTTTGGTGAAAAATAATAGTGCTTTCTTCTTCTTGCACGTGTTTTTTTTTTTTTTTAGAAAGAAATTTGGCAATGATGGAAGAAAAAGCATGGCAGGGCGCGTGGAAAAGTTGTGGAGTGGTTGTGGTTAAAGAGGGAGAGAAGGATCCGTGCTGTTCTGGTCGTGGAATGGGGTAAGGTCGCTAAGGTATTTCCGCAACTATACATCGAAATACCAACGTAAAATCTTGGATGATTTTCCCAAATTCATCCAGACGTACGAAAAAAAGCCAAGCAAGGCCAAGCTTTGAGTATTCGTTAATATAAAGTTTGGATAAATACTTTCAGGGCATCTAACATTTATCTGCCACTAGCTGCAACCTTTAGCGTAAAAAAAACGAAATGTGAGAAAACACGTTGCACGTAAATACTTGGCGCATAGAATCCGTCACTTTCGTGAATAAAAAATAGCGGAGAAGTGAAGGACTGGGTAACGGTAGTAACGATGTAGTAACATGCGGTTGAGTGGGAGCTGGTGTGCAAAAGTGCTGAATTAGACTCATGAGAGGCGTGTGTTGGGAATGGGACCCACAATCTGACTTTTAAGTTGCGAAAGATCATACCATTTATTCCATGAGTTCTTACAGCCAAAAAGGCACGATTGCACTCCTGATTAGCCCGGAGTTCTTGTGAAAAAATTAGAAAATTGTCTACGATTTACTAATGCCTAACGTGTCTGGTACAAATAATGTATTTTTCTAGTCGTACGCGCGTACCTGAAATATTACTACAGAATACACAAGTCAGGCACCCATTTCCAAACGGGTAATTCTGTAAACTTTGAAATTGAGATATTGAGCTCGTTTTATAACTTTCGAACACATTAGTAAGATTTTGCGATTCCAAAAGTTGAATTTCGTCAGAAAGTAGTAAAGGACAGAAATATATTAACAGTAGAAGTTGTATATAATTTTATATTTTCCAAAATTATTTGACAAAAGTAAAATATTGGTAAACTACAACTTTCTCAAACAATTTTTAAGCTATTCATAGCTGCAAATTTAAAAACTAGAAGTGTGAAACAAGTGTTTAGGTTAATTTCCTAACATTTATGGTGCATGAACAAGGACCATAAATGTTGGAAATGGAGGCCTCGAAAGATAATTTTTAGTCTCTGTGTTTCTCACATATCTAAACTTTACTAATTCCATATTATTTGTTACGTTCGTTTCGTCCTTTAACTACGTTTCTTGCGTTTCAATAATAGTGTTGATCATTATTTTAAAACAATGTTAAGAAATTGCATTTGTTTCAAAAGCAAGCAAGTTAGTTTTGATATCATCAATAGCATTTGTTTTTATAGCTGGGGATACCTCACTAACCCATATAATTTACCTCACGATAGCTGAAATTTGAAGAAATTTCCTCTGATTTAAGCAACCTGTTAAACAGCTGAATTCTTTTAGCGCTTTCGTCGAGTGAATCATTCTATATCCTGTACACTACGTGAATGTGAAGCAGATACAAACCCCTCACCAAAATCCAACCAACATTTCCTAAGCGTTCAGACGGTATTAATTTCGACGTGTCTTTTCGTGTTTTCGTCCCACTGTGCGCCGATCATCGACACAAGTGAATATCCTCTTGTTAAGTCACCTGAGCACCTCGATGGTGGTCGGTGACGCAATAACTACGCCGTCACAGGATTCTTAATGGTGCCCTTGGCTATAATCGGATGGTTGAAAGCATGACTCTCCACAATCCAAATATTCATTATCATGCATAGGTTATAGCAAGTGAACGAGATGTTTTGCGTCTTTGCTAGTGTGTTACCAAGTTTCTCCCGGGGCTCGGAATAACGGGGAAATAGGATATTAAAGGCAATAGTAAAAGTCTGCGGTCACGATTGAGTTCGCAAAAGGGTCTCAATCTAGTTCACTTGACCCGGGCCCTAGCTTGCTCTACACCTCCCCTGGTTGGCAACACGTGAGTTGTTTTGCAACGTAGCACCCTCTTAGTGGTTTCGCATTGTGTCGAATAACGTTTATTTCAAGCTTGGCGCAGCTAGGTATAACTGCGGAAAAATTGGATTCTTTTTATTTACATAAAATGAGAATAAAACGATTAACATCTGGATAACTAGTTTACATTGTGTTTTGTATTATATTTTTATTCATGTCAGGGTTCTGAATAAGTGCGTTTTGTGTCGCTCCAGCAGTTCCGTGATCTAGTACTCATTATTGCTAGAGTCGGAGGCGAAGTGGCCTGAGCAATAGATACCTAAAGCCATCAATAAATTCAGTCCAATTCGGAGGTAAGGCACAATAGGGGACCTTGCTGGAAACCGTGCAGTAGTTACGAGTGGCAGTAATCAAAACATACTCTATATGTAGGTGTCTGTATGAATAGGAAGTGTACCCCCTGGAGGTCAGCACAACGTATTCTGCTGAAAGTGGGTTACAGGAGAAATTGTTCCAGGTGATGCAGAGAACATGAATAAGAACAGAGGAGGCATGTGTTCACCAACGAGTCCCACTTCAGCCTGATGGTCTAGACAGTGACTACAGATGTTCCCATCTGGCGTGAACATAGAACCAGGTACTGTCTATTCAACGTACTTGAGCACTACTGGTTTGTGGGTGTACTAATATGATTGTATCCTCAAGAATCCTTTAAGTGTTCAACGGCGGTGTCAATCCCAGGTATACCGGTGCGGCATTATTCAAGACTATGTTCGGATATTTTTTAATGCAATCAAATCAGAGCTCCTGTAAATAGAAGACAATGTTCGTCTTCATCGAACTAGGTGGTGAACGATACCCTTCCAGACTTTGCCATTCATCCTATGAGCTGGCCACTTTACCCACCGGATTTAAAAGCTACAGAGTATGCTTGGGTCGCTCTTCGAAGGCATGTAGCGGATTGCCAGTTCCTTGGTGAAACCTTGCTACAGCAGTGGGTCACATTGCCCCATACCAAGCATTGGAATGCATTGCAATGCTTGGTATGGGGCAATGTGTGCTGCAATGCATTGCAATGCGGGTCGGCGACACCACATAGTAAGTCACATCAAACTATTTGTATGAGGCTGTATGGAGCGAGTAAGTGTACACACATATCCAAATTTTGTAACGTTTAGGTTTCATTTCACTGTAGTGCTACCATCTACGTGTTTTGTGTTCACATAGGGAACTCTGTGAATCACCAAGTCGCCTAACTAATCAATATTATAATTGATTTGACAAAGTAACGAAAAAAAGTTTTCAAAAATGGCGTCAGTGTCATTTTTGAGGAATTATATGTAACTTGGCTACTTTTACTCAAAAAAGCGCTACTAAACACTAAATTTATATATCATGGTTGCCAAAGTAAGAATCATTCTGAAAACCCAGTATGGAGGACAAAAAGCGTTATGGTGAGCTGGACTAAAAACACGCAACTAGCTCCTAGAAAATCGAATAGCACAGCTGTTTCTAGTCGAAATTTGACACAATTTGTTGATTCAAACATTTTTACTTGAAATTTGTATATTTCACAGTGTTGGGCTAAGCTTGGAGCACGAGCCTTACATTAATACCTTCCAATATACTCTAAAATTCGAGAATGTCACCCGTGCAGCTGTTGTCTCATTGACGAGTATAGTAAATCAAACTGCACTGTATGTGTCCCGTTTGTATACATGAGTTCTTTGTGTGGCTGTCAGCTTACTGTGATTGCTCATTATGTAATACCTATTCTAACTGTTTTCTGTGAGAAGTGTATACATTTTGAGTGCATTAGTAGTACACCTCATATCAAGTGTCATGTTATTATATGGAACAGTAGATCTTACTCTATCTGAGTATGAGTAGATGTCTGTACATCTTTCACCAAGTTGGTTTTTATGGACTCCATTAGTGGAGTTCTGTACGAGTTTATAGGTTTCCCGGTTTGCTTTTGAACTCCTTGGACCTGCCAAAGCTGAACGTTACCTTGGACAACATGCTGTACATGAGGTTGAACTGTTCTCGATCTCAGTACCATCCCTAGTTGAACAACAAGCACACATTGAGGAGAGAAGCGAAATAGCTAGTTCAACCTCATCAGGAATCTTCCAAGCAAGTCAACAGAAACGAAATTGGTCCCATTCGACCTAATTAGAGGATGAGAGAGGACAAGGATTAATACTTCAGATCATTTCGCAAGCTGCTATAGAAACGGTGCCTTAACCAGCACTACTAGTCAAAAATTAGGAAAGGGATACGAGATAGCAGAGCCTTAAGAAGGCTCTAGAAACCTGACTTGAATTAAACAAAATACAAGTCAATTTATATGGAAATTTCTACCATAATATTATTTAGTTAACAGTTATAAAGGGAGAAAAGGTGCCTCGCCCGGCCTTTATTTCATACCTTTGTCATTCATGATTATGTTGATGGGCCACTTTTGCGAACGAGTCGGAAGATATTAAAGCATGATATGTCTAAAAATGTAGAACTGGCTTAACTGAACCCCAATTTTGCGTCTGCTTGTGCTCATGCAAGTTCCCTATTAACAGACAGCCACACATCCCATTTTCATAATAACATACAGTAATAAATGTCCTCTCAAAAATAAGAAGCTCATCTACTGCTGAACTATGAGGATCGGTATTGATATCTTTTATTTTTTATTTTATTTTAATTCCTAGCCGCAGCTAGGACCCGTGCAGAGGGGTACACCCTCTATTGGGAAATTGATATTAAGAGAATAAGAAGTTCGGAAGGATTTGTGGATGGGCAAAGTGGTTTCGTTTCATTTTCTTTATTTTTCCAATTCCAATAATCTGGACATTATGAGTTTGTCTCATAATCATATTTTTGGTTGACGGAGGTAGATGATGATAATGGACATGAAGTGCTCTTTGACGTCACAACACGTGGGTTTGTTAGTGAGACAAATGCTGGGTTATCTTCTGTTCACGGGTTACTCTGAACTAATGAGAGACAGTATGGACCCTTTTAGTAGATGAATATTACTGTGTAAGATATGATGGTGCTATAAATGCGGGAGTGTCTGGGAGAAGAAAGTTGAGAAGGATGTCATGATCAGCATGATCCGGATGAATGGTGTGATGATAGAGGGAAAAGAGAAGTGAAATAGGGGTATGGACGAAGGTTGTTGTTGGTTGTACTGCGACTATGTCGTGTAGTGTTTCGAAAAGTAATGGGTGATGAGATTCGAGGCGTTGACGTATGTACTTCAGTCGGAGCTGTTCAAGGTGATAAAGGATATGTGGGAATGGAGTACGGTCATATAGTTCTGCTGTTGGGCTCGGTAATCTGATGCGGAATGCTGTTCGCAGTGCGTGTCGTTCTAGTACTTTCACTTTGTGGTAGAAGAATAAGGCTGCTGAAATCCAGGCGGTGAAGCCATAGGTGAGTACGGGCCGTAGGAACACTTTATAAGTGCTAAGTAAAGTTTGCGATTGTAGACCCCAAGTGGTGCCGGTTAACCGTTTCATAAGATTAAGCCTATTGTATGCTTTGGATGCGATATGATTTAAGTGTGGTCGCCATGTCAGGTGGTGGTCAAAGATGATTCCGAGATAAGTGACAGTTTTGGCAGGTTGAATTGGCGAATTATGGATGGTGATGGATAAGCGATTAGGATTTCGATGGACGCGCGTGCGGCGATTTGGTGGGATGAAAACGATGGTTTGAGTCTTATTTGGATTGATTTTGAGTCTCCACTTATCGCACCAGTCTGTAAATCGTACTATTGCTGAATTTAAAGCGAAATTGATCTGCTGGATGGTTTTGGCTTGGGCAAGAAATGCTGTGTCGTCAGCGTACTGGAAAAGTTTAACATTTTCAGGTAAAGTAGGCATATCGGCGACAAACAGTAAATATAGAAGGGGTGATAATGCAGAGCCTTGAGGAACTCCTGTGTGGAGGAAGATGGGATGAGAGAGCGTGGAATTTATGTTGATGTAGGAGAGTCGGTTAATGAGAAAGTTGAATATGAAA